>JAVJIF010014559.1:0-119242 GCA_038442645.1 Agave tequilana | reverse complement strand
TTCTTTAAATTGGATTTGATCAGTAGACTCAATCGTGGTGGACTTGACCTTGGGTTAAGGAGTAGGCAAAGATTGGGTTGACCTGAGTTTTGCATGTATATACATAATTGATTAGTTATTTGGATTTCTGGATCTTGTTTTGAGCTCATAAAGTAAGAATATATGATGATCTTTATCAGATTTAGATAGTGAGGATTGGTTAGATATAGATGGGCATGTATTATTACATGTTGAGACTTGGATATCGGTGACTCAGAGGATGGATTATACTGATAATGTAGAGGAGGGATATATTGCTGAGTTGATTGACGTAAGCTGGGTGTTCGTTTCAGAGGATTTTGATTAGTGTTCGATGATTGATGTAGTTGGATTGATATTTGTGAGTATTATCAGTTTACCCGTAATTATACTGTTTGAGTACTGATGATCTTTGATGATGTTGATTATCAGCTATAGATCATTCTGAGTTTCATGTCGCTTGAAGACATGTCATTATTTGGATATAATTTGGTATTTGTTGATTTAAGTTGATCGAGATAATCATAGTGTAACGGTCCCAGTTTTAAAAATTTTCAGTCAATACAATCATCACAGATTATCCTTAATCCAAGCGTGGGACCCATCAAGATACAACACTTCAATTTCGGCTAACATCAGCCTACTTAATTTTACAACATTTTTCACTATATATGCATATATGATCTCAGCATGATTTATCATATTTCAAAACATTGATCAGATAACCCATATGAAAACATAGCCTACACATCATCTATTCCATAACTCCGCAATATTACACAGTATTTGAGTCAAGTACCTTAATAATAAAAGCATTTCGATATTTTACAAAGTTCATGGCAAGCATCAAACATAAAAGTTTTACATAGTTTTCTTAAACAATATACATATCAAAATAACATGCCAAAAAAGGGTAAAAATATCTCCCGCTGCCACCTAGCCTGTATTGTCATTAAGCGGATCCCTTACCTTTATCCAAACCTAAGGTGATTAATATAACAGAGTGAGCTCGACAGCTCAGTGAGTAAAACAATAACATATGCATGACCATTATGAGTGTCTATTTGAGATTTATCATAAAGTTAACAATTGTATTTTTACCATTTTTGTATATTTTTAGATATTTGCTGAAGTCCTGACCAAAACACAGAAATAGTTTTTATAGTCGACTTGCCCGATTCTATAGTCGACTAATACTTACTATTAGTCGACTTATAATGAAACTATAATCGACTGGGCTCTGTCCCAAAAAGTTATTCACTCTTTGTTTATTGCCTGTGACTTACCTAATCGACTACCCTAACATGTATAGTCCCATGTATAGTCGACTATACATGTTAGGATAGTCGACTAGGTAAGTCATAGGCAATAAACAAAGAGTGAATAACTTTTGGGACAGAGCCCAGTCGATTATAGTTTCATTATAAGTCAACTAATAGTAAATATTAGTTGACTATAGAATCGGGCAAGTCGACTAATAAGACCTATTTCTGTGTGTTTTCAGGACTTCAGCAAATACCTAAAAATATACAAATGGTATAAAATACAATTGTTAACTTTATGATAAATCTCAAATAGACACACATAATGGTCATGCATATGTTATTGTTTTACTCACTGAGTTGTCGAGCTCACTCTGTTATATTAATCACCTTCGGTTTGGATAAAGGTAAGGAACCCGCTTAATGACAATACAGGTTAGGTAGCAGCGGGAGATATTTTTACCTTTTTTGGCATGTTATTTTGATATGTATATATTGTTTAAGAAAAACTATGTAAACTTCTATGTTGATGCTTGCCATGAACTTTGTAAAATATCGAAATGCTTTTATTATTAAGGTACTTGACTCAGATACTGTGTAATATTGCAGAGTTATGGAATAGATAATGTGTAGGTTATGTTTTCATATGGGTTATCAGATCAATGTTTTGAAATATGATAAATCATGCTGAGATCATATATGCATATATAGTGAAAAATATTGTAAAGTATTAAGTAGGCTGATGTTAGCCGAAATTGAAGTGCTGGATCTTGATGGATCCCACGTTGATTAAGGATAAACTGTGATGATTGTATTGACTGAAAATTTTAAGAATGGGACCGTTACAGTTGGTATCAGAGCTAAGGGTTTAGATAGAAGGAGAAGGTTAAGTCAGATGTAGGAGGCAATATATTGTTAGCTTAATATGTGTAGATATACGATTATAGTTAGGTAGTGGTTTTATGTGACAGATTAACCATGAATCAAGCGGTAATTGATTATTTTCTCGCATCAGAATCAGGGTACCCGCACATCTTGATTCGGGTGAGTTGGCCGAGAGTGCGGGCTCTCAGGAATAGCTACTAGTGGTATGGGACACTGGGACGAGGGAATGCATTGAATTATCTATTGAACCTAAGTTATTCTAAAAACATGAACTTACGGGTAGACTAAGTATAGATGTAAGTGTAGAGTGTGTATATATATTGTTTCTTTCTTGTTGTATAGCAGTATGTCGAGACTATTTTTTTGGGTTGAGATTGATATGACTCCTTGTTCATATGTAGATGAGAGACTCTGACATATATTGGCCAGTCTCTAGTTCGGATAGTTCGAGTGCGAGTTGGACGGCAGGTTCCATGGATTGGGAATACGAGTCTGATGAGACTGACCCATACGTCATATTTGCAGCCCCAAACCACATAGACTATGAGGAGGTGGAGTCTCAGGCATCTAATGAGCCTGAACTGACCATTGCCGATACAGAGAGTTTGGTTGGGGATTTACTTGATGTAGTAGAGATAGAGGATACAAGTGCAATAAAAGAAGAGACCGAACAGGATTCACTTATGGAAGTGTCTTTTGGGATGAAAAATAGAAGATGACATGGATCTATATGATGATCTGGATGACTGGTCCTGCTCAAGAGATGAATTATCGGGGGAAGACCCCGAGAAAGGCATGGGTGATAGCGAGGATAGTAGCAGTACTAGCGAGGACTCAAGTGGGAGACTCTACCCTATGAAGGATGAATCTTGAGGCAATTATTTTTGATATGTATATATATATGTGTAAGCCTAGTGTGCTAGTTATTAGATATCTTAGGAGTTTTGTTGTATATACCCTGGCACATCTTATATATATGCACATGAGTTAGTTCAGATATCCAAAGGGTAGATATATCAGTGTAATATCTTTGTATCCATTTTGGAATATATATATATATATATATATATATATATATATATATATATATATATATATATATATATATATATATATATATAGCAACTTGCTTGTTTGCAAGTGATAATGAATATTGTATTAAAGTGATTGCATGAAACTAAAATTTTATTTAAAAATTGTTTTCACATATGTGAAGTATGTTGACTAGACGTTCTTATCTTATAGAAAGGATAAATGGATCTAAATCAACTACCACCCAATGAGTCATTATCGCTCGGTGTGTCACACTATAGTGTGATGGGTAGTGCACACCCCATGGACACAATGAAGATTCAGAAGTTCAGATAGGAGGAGGTCATGAAACTCCGGGGTGATGCCGAATGGCTCACTCAGTTAATGACAAGAGCAAATGATAACAATTCCCCCCGAGCATGGGAACAGTTTTAGAAGATGAAACCGCCTGTATTTGAAGGGGAGGTGGATCTTACAAGTTGAAAGCATGGCTTCTCCAGATAGAGAAGATCCTAGATGTAATGAACTATATCGATGAGCAGAGAGTATCTTTCTCTTCTTTTCTGTTTCAAAAGGAAGCAGAACACTGGTGGAGGGCAGTGAAAAGTAGTGTGAAAAGCACAAGAGAACCAATCACCTGGGAATTTTTAGTGAAATAATTCACTAAAAAATATATTCCAGAGACGGCCAGAGACAAGATTGCGTCAGAATTTCTGAAATTGCGGCAAAGTCAAATGAATGTGTCCCGATACGACCAGAGGTTTACCCAATTATCCAGGTATGCTGATGCCTTAGTGAAAAGTGAGGCAGAAAGGATTGATTCAAGGTAGATTGATTCCTCTACAACTGAAGAATTATCTCCAAGCTGTGAAAGAGCCTTGGAGGTAGAAATGGATATGCAAGAAAGCCATGAAGACTGGGCGAAGGAATTCTCAAGCTCAAAGCGTCCCCGATATTAAGGACCATCAATGTCAGTGGCATCAGGATCCACCAGTAGTAAAGGATTTAGGTTTAATGTCACTCTTCAAAGAGAAGGATGGGCCAGAGGCAGAGGAACATGGTTGAGGAACAGAGACACTTTTTCAAAACAGCAGGCTACCTCTACGTCCTACCCCTAGAATCTCGGAGGCCCTTTGTGCCAGAAGTGTAGAACAAACCATTTTGAAAACTGCATCCAAGAAAGGGCTTGCTATAATTGTGAAGGAGTGGGGCATTTAAAGAAAAAATTTCCCGACAAAGCGCGGAAGCTAAGGCAAAGTAGGGGAAGTGAGAGGCCAGCAACGAGAATGAACCCCTCCTAGGGGACACAACCAGTAATTTTATGCTGCCCAGTAATGCTCCATGACCTGTTGCAACTCAATTATCTGTCCAACAGCCACGGGTTCAAGGAAGAACTTTTGCATTGACCATTGAGAAGCAATGGCTTCGAATGCGGTAGTGGAAGGTATGATCTCCATATCAGGACATATTGCTCATGCATTGTTTGATCCTAGAGCTACTCATTCATTCATATCTAGTACTTTTGCTTATAAATTAAATCAAGTATCAAAACCCCTAAGATTTCAGTTGGTTGTATCCACACCCATAGGGGTAAAGATAATAGATAGCACTAAATATGTGAACTGTGAAGTGATGATTGGAGAGATGGAAACATCTATTGATTTTGACTAAGCTGGGCGAGATGGAGTTTGATGTAATATTAGGAATGGACTGGTTGTCCGCTTGTGGTGCACATGTGGATTGCAATAGAAAGAGGATCATCTTTAAAATGGAAGGAGTTTCAGAGTTTATTTTTGAGGGGTAAAAGTTAGTCATGAGATATCCTACATATCAACCATTAAAGCCACCAAGTTAAATGAGGCAGGATATCAAGGATTTCTGGCTTCAGTTTTAAATACCACGAGAACTGATATCAAAATTGAGACTATTTCAGTCGTGAATGAGTTTCCTGATTTATTTTCGGAAGATTACCAAGATTGCCCCCAGATCGAGATGTAGAATTGCAATAGATGTGATGCCCGGTACTGCCCCAATTTCAAAGGTACCATATCGTATGGCCCCTGCAGAAATGAAAGAACTTAAAACTCAACTATAAAAATTATTACATAAAGGTTTCATCCGACCAAGTGTATCTCTCTGGGGAGCACCAGTACTATTTGTTAAGAAGAAGAGTGGGAGTATGAGATTATGTGTCGACTATCGGGAATTGAATAAGGCCACTATTAAATATAGGTACCCGCTTCCTCAGATTGATAACTTATTTGATCAACTATAAAGGTCTTGTGTATTTTCTAAGATAGACCTTAGGTCGGGATATCATCAGTTAAAGATCAAGCCAGAAGATGTGTCGAAATCGGCTTTTAGACAAGATATGGATATTTTGTATTCCTAGTCATGCCTTTTGGACTCACTAATGGCCCAGTAGCATTTATGGACCTAATGAATTCGAGTGTTCTAACCATATCTTGATCAGTTTGTGGGTGGTATTTATCAATGATATTTTGATCTATTCAAGGAATAGGGAAGATCATAAAAATCATCTTAAACCTGTCCTCCAAATCTTGAGGGAGAAGTACTTTATGAAAAATTAAAGAAATGTGAATTTTGTTAGAACAAATAGGGTTTCTTGGCCATATTATGTCCAAGGAGAGAATATCAGTAGATCTAATGAAAATTGAAGCAATCAAAGACTGACATAGACCCACAAATGTTACTAAAGTTCAAAGTTTTCTTGGGTAGCTAGATACTACAGAAGATTTGTAGAAGGATTCTCTCTAATTGTGACACTATTAACACACTAAGTAGAAAGAATAAGAAGTTTGTATGGGAAGAAGAACAAGATAAGAGCCTCCTTGAAGTTAAAACGAAACTAACATCTGCTCCTGTTCTAATTGTACCTTCGGGAACTGAAGGATTTTCCATTTATAGTGATGCGTCAAAATTGGGACTGGGATGTGTGTTAATGCAACATGAGAGAGTTATTGCCTATACATCCCGACAATTAAAAATTCATGAAAGAAATTACCCCACTCATAATTTGAAATTAGCCGCTGTGATTTTTGTTTTAAAGATTTGGTGACATTACTTGTATGGAGTGTCTTGTGAAATCTTTACTGACCATAAAAATTTTGAAGTATATTTTCACAAAAAAGAACTGAATGTGCGGCAGAGGAGATGGCTAGACTAATGAAAATTATGATATTACTATCCAATACCACCCTGGAAAGGCCAATGTGATGGCTGATGCCTTGAGTCGGAAATCAGGAGGAACAGTGGCCACTCTGATAACTCGCCAAACAAGATTATTAAGAGAATTAGAAGAAATGTAAGTAGAGGTGCGAGTTATTGATCCGTCCAATGCTAAGTATCAATTGAATCAAGTAAGTATTCAATTTGATCTGTATGGCAAAATCAAGAGGCCCAACAAAGAGATGCTCAAATAAAGAAAATTATGAAAAAATACAAGAAGGAGAACTCAAGGAGTTTCAAATTGAAGATGATGTACTGAGATTCAGACGCAAATTATGTGTGCCAGAGGTAGCAGAGATTAAGGAAGAAATAATACAGGAAGCTCATTGTACTCTGTATACCGCTCATCCGGGGAGCACAAAAATGTATCAGGATCTGCGTCATAACTTCTGGCGGGATGGAATGAAAATGGATATTTCCATTTTGTCCACAAATGTTTAGTCTGTCAGCAAGTAAAAGCAGAACATAAGAAGCCACCAGGATTGCTGGTACCATTATCATTTCTGAATGAAAATGGTGTCACATTGCTATGGAATTTGTTACTGGACTTCCTCAGACATCCCAAGGACTAGATACAGTCTGAGTAGTGATAAATAGACTTACTAAATCTGCCCACTTTCTGCCTATCCGAATCAATTATTCTATGGAAAGACTGGCTCAAGTATATATCTGAGAAATAGTTAAACTGCATGGAGTACCTGAGTCCATTGTATCAGATCGGGATCCTAAATTTCAATCTAGATTTTGGAGGAGCCTGTCCAAAGGTATGGGCACTAAGTTGCAACTCAGTACAGCAGCACACCCCCAAACTGATGGACAATCAGAGAGAACTATGAGAACTTGTGTATTAGATTTTGGGGAAAGTTGAGACAACTATTTACCATTAGTGGAGTTTGCTTATAATAATAGTTATCAGTCCACCATTGGTATGCCTCCGTTTGAAGCATTATATGATAGAAAATGTAGACCACAGATCTATTGGGAGGAAATTGGGATAGAAGGATATTCGGCCCTGACATAATTTAAAAAGTCACTGATATGATCAAGTTAATTAAGGAAAGGATGAAAGCAGCCCAGAGCAGGCAGAAAGCTTATGCAGACAATCGCCGCAGACCACTGGAATTTGAGGTAGGGGATAAAGTTTTCCTGAAGGTATCTCCAATGAAAGGAGTGAAACGCACCGGCAATAAGAACAAATTAGCTCCTAGATATGTGGCCATTTGAAATATTAGATAGAATTGAACCGGTTGCTTATCGTTTAGCCTTACCTCCTGTTTTGGAGAGGATGCACAATGTATTTCATGTCTTTCAGTTAAGAAAGTATGTACCTAATCCTGACCACATAATCTCCTATGGATCTTTGCAAATAAAAAAAATATGTCATACACGGAAGAGGCAGTGCAAATCTTAGATCACAAGAAGAAATAATTAAGAAGCAAAATTATTTTCTTAGTCAAGATTTTATAGAGAAATCAACATATAGAAGAAGCAACTTGGGAACTGGAAGAGCAGATGCGGAAGGACTATCTACATTTGTTTCAAGGTACGTTGAGTTTCGAGGACGAAACTTCTATAAGGAGGGTAGAATGTAACACTTGCTTTAACTAATCACCTTTTTACTTAACACTTGAATGCTTTAGGGAGGTGATGTGGAAACAAGTATTCATGTAAGAAACTTATACTATACATTATACTATGCATATTAGTATGTATATATCATTATGTATGTATATGGATTTATAAACACACACATGTATGTTGACTTTGTTACCATACCCCCCACCATACTTGTGGGTACAAGTACTTCTTGAAGGGGATAGGGATGAGGACCTTACTTATAGGTATAAGGTATAGGTGTAGAGAGATGGTGTTAGGGGGGCACTTGTCATGATATTATTGAAGGGAATGGAGTATAAATAGGAGGGAAATGAAGAGAAAATTTCATTTGGCAACACTCTCTCTCTCTCTCTCTCTTCATTCTCCAATTCCAAACCCTCTTCTCTCTTCCTCTTCTTTGACAGCCGGCCAAGGCAAAAGCAGCCAGCAAACCCAAGTTTTCCCTCCATTTCTTCTCTCACTCACACTCTCTCTCTCGCTAACTCTTCTTCCCTTACTTCCTTTATATTAAAAAGACTTCCTTTACCTATTTTACCTTCTCCAAAGACCAAATAGAACATGGTAAAGTGGTGATCTAACATCACCTTAGAGAAAAATTCATGAAGACAAGGTTAACCTAGAATAAAGTTAGGAGGGTGATATTAGTTGAAGAAGGTAAGTAACTCCTTAAGACTACACCCTTGCATGCTCTTTAAGTTACAAACTAATCATGATGTTGTTATGGCCTTGTAAACTCCATTATAGTGGGTGACCAAGCGTGATAAAGGAATATTCTTTACAAGGGTGGGTAGAACATCTTGAGCCGAGTATAATAGTAGGAAGTGTAAAGTTTGAAATAAAGTGAAAATTTTTAAGTTATAAGTGAGCGAGAAATTGAAATGATAATGCATATGTATGATTTATAGATTTTATGTGTACATAATCCTATAGTAATCATGTTATAATTATTTTCATGTATGTTTAACATTGTGCATGATTGTGTGTATACATGGTAGTCAACCACATGTCTTTTTAGAAATAGTTCTATGGATAAATATGATACTTGATGCTATGCATATATTTATGGTTACACATATATTAAGATGACACGATATGTTGGTTATCTTGAAAAGGCTTGCATGTTGATAATTTAGCTAGTGGTTACCTATACATGTTAATGACTTTCATAATGTTGGCATGATGTAAAGTAGAAATTATGAAATTATTATGTTGTCATTGCTCTATGAATCCTTGTATGTTGTTATTACATGAAGGATGTTTATTGCATATTTGGAGGAAGAGATCGGGTTGAACCGGAGGTGATCGAAGGGGAGAATATACGATAATATATAGGAGGAAGGGACCGGGTTGAACCAGAGGTGATCGAAGGGGAGAATATTGCGTTGAATAACGTATAGGAGGAAGGGACCGGGTTTAACCGGAGGAGACCTAAGGGGGTCTAACTTTATGTTTAACAAGTGTGTTATTATGGTTAAGATGGAAAACGTATATTAAAAACTATAAGGAATTGAAATTTTTAGACTCTATGATAGTCGACTTACCTAGGCAAATTCAACAGTATTAGTCGACTAGCCCTTGGGCTAAGTCGACTATAGATGAGGAAAATGGGTAGATAAGTCCCTGAAATCACCCTTAGTCGGCCATATATGATAGGTTAGTCGACTAGCCTCAGTTACAGGCAATAAACAGAGAGTGAATATCATCTTTGGGTCTAGATTGTTTGTAATTAAAGATAGTCGACTATCACAGAGTCTAAAAATATCAATTCCTTATAGTTTTAGCATACGTTTTGCATCTTAAGCATAATAACACTTGTTAAACATAAAGTTGGACTCCCCCTTCGGTTTTCTCTCCGGTTAAACCCTGTCCCTTCCTCCTATACGTTATTTAATACAATATTCTCCCCTTCGATCACCTCCGGTTCAATTCGGTTCCTTCCTCCTATACATTATCGTATATTCTCCCCTTCGGTCACCTCCGGTTCAACCCGGTCCCTTCCTCTAATATGCAATAATCACGTCCTTCATGTAATAACAACATGTAAGGATTCATAAAGCAATGACAATATAATAATTTCATAATTTCTACTTTACATCATGCCAACATTATGGAAGTCATTAACATGTATAGGTAACCACTAGCTAAATATCAACATTCGACCCTTTTCAAAATAACCAATATCGTGTCATCTTAATATATGCGTAGCCATAATATATGCACAACATCAAGTATCATATTTATCTATAAAACTATTTCTCTAAAAAGGCATGTGATTGACTACTATGTATACACACAATCATGCACAATGTTAAACATACATGAAAATAGTTACAACATGATTACCATAAGATTATATGCACATGAAATCTATAAATCATACACATGCATTATCATTCAATTTTACGTTCACTTATAACTTAGAATTTTCACTTTATTTCAAGCTTTACACTATTTACTATTATACTAGGGTCCGGATGTTCTACTCACCCTTATAGAGAATATACCTTTATCACGCTTGGTCACCCGCTATAAATAGTCTACAAGGCCATAACAATATCATGATTAGTTTGTAGCTTAAAGAGCATACAGGGGTGTGGTCTTACAGGGGTGTGGGTCTTAAGGAGTTACTTACCTTCTTCAACTAATTCACCCTCCTAACTTGTTATTCTAGGTCAACCTTATCTTAAGAATTTTCTTCTAAGGTGTTATTAGATCACCACTTTACCATATTCTATTTGGTCTTTGGAGGAGGTAAAATAGGTAAGGAAGCCTTTTTAGTATAAGGAAGTAAGGGAAGAAGAGCTAGTGAGAGAGAGGGTAAGTGAGTGAAGAAATGGAGGGAAAACTTGGGGTTTGCTGGCTGTTTTTGCCTTGGCTGCTGTCAAAGAGAAGGGAGAAGAGGGTTTGGAGTTGGAGAATGAAGAGAGAGAGAGAGAGAGAGTGTTGCCAAATAAAATTTCTCTTCATTTCCCTCTTATTTATACCCCATTCCCTTCAATAATATCATTACAAGTGCCCCCTAACACCATCTTTCTACACCTATACCTTACACCTATAAGTAAGGTCCCCATCCCTCTCCCCTTCAAGAAGTACTTGTACCCACAAGTATGGTGGGGGTATGGTAACAAAGTCAACATGCATGTGTGTGTATATAAATCCATATACATACATAATAATATATACATACTAATATGTATAGTATAAGTTTCTTACATGAATACTTGTTTTCACATCACCTCCCTAAAGCATTCAAGTGTTAAGGAGAAAAGTGATTAGTTAAAGCAAGTGTTACAAGTAGACTACTTTTTCAGGATTGGTTCTTGACTATTTCAGTTATAGAGATAAAGTTATTATGAGATTGATTTCATTGGTATCATTGACCTTGTACTTCAGAGTGTAATAGCAGTTATTGATCGACCTCACTTATTGGTAACTTAGAGGATTAGAGTAGATTGATGACAGTGAGAGAATTAATTACTTGCTTATTGGATTGGTCGTTTATAGTATATATTAGTCTATCATGGACATGATATGTATGTTTCCGATGACTCCGTTGAGATTATGAGTCGATGGATCAGTTATAAATATACTATTGATGGATGAGATTTTAATGGATTCTAGATGATTGTATATTGACTAGACAGCTCACGACATGTTATATAAGCGTAATTCATGTTACTAAATGTTAGTGGGAAAGTATTGCTTGATCGTAACACCCTGTATAGATCTATTCATCGTATACACGGTTACTGTTACTGCTTACTGTCCTGATTACCGTTCACGCGTGTATACGATTACTGTTGACTGTTATACTGTGCCGTTATGTCACCGCCGCATCATCCCAGTATTCTAGTGACATGATACTGATTATTTAACTAAATAAAATATAATAATGGACAACTAACACTGAAATTTGGGAAATTGATAGAGGAGACGGCGTCTGTATTTTGGGTGGACCTAGGATACAGGTTGCGCAGCCGACTTACGGTTCCACTGCAGGGTTCCGGGGAAAGACTGACATCCCATCTATTTATTATTCCAGTGTTACTGTGAGTATTGTTCCACAGTGATAATGTGAGTACTGTTACTATTTCTGACTACCTGCGGTAGGGCCTGATTCAATGCCAAGCATCTGGGTCGTGGTCCCGGGTATGTACTGGACCCACCTAAAGCATGAACAACGTCTCCAACCAATCAGTTTCAATAACTTATAACCCCCATTTGACACGTGTTATAGGCGTAGTATGGGATGTCTCCACTGCATGTGACAATTGGTGTTCGCTGACATAATAAATAATAATGAACTGTTCATATGTATTATGACTGACTGTAATCACCTGACTGTACATATATATAAATCATGATAGACACCTAACTGTACACATGATCTGATTTGGACATCTGATATTGTACTGACTGACTTTATTACTTTCTGTTCCTGATATTGATTATTCAATTATTTTTTATTTTCAGTTTATCATGTTGTTATTGTACACACTGTTTATATCCACGAGTACCTTCCTTTTCTTATACACTTATTAGGTTGCTTCCTGACGACCCTAAATTTACACGTTCAGGTACTAGATGTTTCATGTTATTGATCAGATCTTCGATTGAAATCGGACATGTTGCGAGGAGCTGGAGTTTTCCTCTATCCACTCTGGTATTATTGTCTTTCCTTTCATTCTTATTGACTCTATAGTTTCTATGATCCTCTATACTTTGCTATCAGTTATTATTCCATTCCTTATTTATATGTTAGCATGTGTGGATGCTTATATGTGATATTGCAGGGATCATGATTTATTTTAGTAGATTTTTATAGCTTGTTCGGATTACTTTAGGCTTAGAGTGTATACACGGGGTATTCCTTCACGTATATACGTCACCGACTCTCGTCGTGACTCCATTTTTCCGTATTTTGGAAGCAGGGCGTGACAAAGTTTTCTTGTTATTAGAGCTAGGTTTACTCAAAAGTACGTATTTCATACTGGTAACTTTAAAAAGCTATAGTTATACTGCAATGTACATATACTATCCATACAATGATATTGACTACACTTGGAATTGACTGTCCTCCCTTTGAAAATCTATCTTTTTGATCTTTCGATCTCTCTGATTGCATCTCTTCTTCTAGAGTAATCTTGGTTCCATCTTGATTCCTATCGGTAACTTGAAAAAAGCTATAGTTATACTGCAATTTATATATACTATCCATACAATGATATTGACTACACTTGGAATTGACTGTCCTCCCTTTGAAAATTCATCTTTTTGATCTTTCGATCTCTCTGATTGCATCTCTTCTTCTAGAGTAATCTTGGTTCCATCTTGATTCCTATTCTTCTTGTCGATTTTATTTCCTGATCTTGTCTCTTGAAACTAGTTACTCCATTTTAAAGCTGGTAGTAGAGATCAGAGCACGCAGCGAAAGCGTGGTGGGCCCATGATACAGTGAGGAGTGACGTGAAAGATTTATCTTCTCTTTTAACTTAATTTTTATCATTCCCTGCTTTACTGAAATTTCTAGGAAGAAATTTTTATAAGATGGGTAAAATGTAATACTTCTATTTTTGAAATACAAGATTTAATAATGAATAATAATTTTTTATTGCATGTATTTTGTGTTAATTATTATTGTTGTTATGTATTATTATTATAGTTATTACTATTGGTAATTATTATTATTGTTATTGTTAAATATCTTTGTGTCTTATTGTTATTATTCTTATTATTAATATTATTGATATTTATTTTGTGTATTATTCTTAGACAAGCTCACTTCTTGCCCCCTATTTTTTTCTTCCTTTTTCTTTCATTTTCTTATTCTTTATCCTAAGTCCAATCCAAACACAAGTATCCATTTTCATATACTTTACCTTTACCCATTAGCCCATATCCATTTTCTATCTTTCTTTTATTTTTTCTTGGTCGATGCCATGAGCCCATTTTCATTCCTTCTATTTTCCTTTTATTTGAGAAAAACCTATTACCCAATATCTAATTTTAATCTTATCTCAAATTCAAATCCTAACAAAAATCATATCTAATTCTAACTTACCCAAATCTGCATCCTATTTTCAAAATCACAATCTCAACTAATTCTATTTCAAAATAAAATCCTAACTAATCTTTAATCTATTTAATCCTTATCATATCAACTAAATCCTAAATCCTAACTATGTAATTCTATATCTTAACTACCTAATCACTAATCCTATATCTCTCTCCCTATATTTAATCCTATCTAATCCTATCCATCAAATCTAAATCTTAACCAACCCAATCTTCATATATCCTAACTACTAAATTCTATAGTTATCTTAATTAATTAAAAATCCTAACTAACCTATTCTCTTATTATCTCCTAATTCTAACCATCTAATCCTAAATTATCCTAATTCTAACTATAAAATCATAACCAATTAACATCTCCTATATAAACATCTAATTTTAAACCAAAACCCTAACCTAATCTTCTCCTCCTTCCTTTGCTGGCAGCTCCAACCTACGATACGACCTCCTCTTTCTTCTCTAACGAGACCCCGACGGCAGCTCGCGACACCCGACATTCTCGCGGCTTCTGTCTTCTCTGTCGTTGAACTCTCTATGACTGGTCGTGAGTTTCTCCTCCTCCGCGGCTTCCGCCTCCTCCAGCGAGCTCCGCCGCAGCCTTCTCTCGGCCATGCCTCCTCCTGTTCCGTGAGTGTACCCTCTCTTCCTCTCTATTTCTATGTTATTATATATGTATTTATGTATATGTCATTTGTGGTTGGGTGTACATAAATTATTATGTGATGGTACATTTGTAGATATGTGTTACGTGTGCATGAAGGTCTGCATGTTTATTGTATATGTTTATGAAGAGTGTGTACATATGTATTTATAAATGTATGCATGATTATAAGTGTGTGAGTATTGTGTATGCTTGGCTGTATGCACGATTATGTATATGTATGTATATACTCGTATGTATGTATATATATGTGTGTGTGTGTATATATATGTATATATATATATATATATATATATATATATATATATATATATATATATATATATATATATATATATATATATATATATATATGAGAAAAATGTATATCAGCCCGCGGGCTGAGAGTAGTCTCTCAGCCTGCGGTGACGTGGCTTAAATTGTCACCTCACTGACTTGCGGCCCGCTTTTAGGTAGAAGTTAAATTACCAAATACCCCTTATGATAACTTTTCCTTATTGTTTTATTATTTTTCCCCCCTTTTATTTTTTGCCGCTCTTTATATGATATAAATTACTTTTCACCCTATTTCCTGACCTCTTTTTGAAAGATCTAGTTTCACCTTTTCAGTCTGCGATAAACTTTTTTCTGAAAATATAAAATCTTTTCAGATCAATTTTTTTCTGCAAAATATTTAATGTCGACGTCTGAGCAGTATACCGGCGATCTTAATATGGAAGATATTGCATCTGGTTCTACTTTCTCTCAGAATATTGAAAATCTTGAAGGGTTGACATCTCTGCATGCCGATCAACAGGTTTTAATTGTTTATATCTATTTTAAAAACAATTTCTTAAATATTTAATGTTTTCTCTTTAGACTATGAGGTACTGCGACCGTTTTAATATTCGGTCGCAATCTTATTTGAAAATAATCTCCGGCTGTGAATTCTTTTTTTCTAGGGTATGCGTCTTAGGTCGCAGTCTTTAGTAAGGAGTAATATATATTTCTTCACATACGGATAACTGCGACTTAGGTCATAGTCTTTAGTAAGGAGTAATATAGATTTCTTCACATGCGGATAATTGCGACTTAGATCGCAGTCTTTAGTAAGGAATAATATAGATTTATTCACATACTGATTACTGCGACTTAGGTCGCAGTCTTCAATAAGGAGTATTATAGATTTCATGCCGTATGTGAAATTTTATTTTTATTTACTGCGACTTAGGTCGCAGTCTTTAGTAAGAAGTAATATAGATTTCTTCTCATACGGATAACTGCGACCTTGGTCGCAACAGCTGATAAGAAGTAAATTGTTTTCATCTCTTATGCGACCTTGGTCGCATTTATATAACTTATATTTTAGAATACAGTGATATCTAAAAAATATTTATATTCATTTAATTCGTGTAAATTCTTTTTGTAGGATATGAATGCACATGCAGAAATGTCTGGAAGCTCAGATAAGTTTATAGGGAAACAGTTCCTGTCGCATATGGAAGCATACAATTTCTACAATTTTTTTGCAAGGAATAGAGGTTTTAGCGTGAGAAGAAAAAGTACAGATAAGTCACGGAAGCCTCCTCATGAGATTATTTGCAGAAGATTTTGCTGCAACAAGGAAGGGCTGAAGAAGTTGTGTGACAAAAGACAAGAGGGGCTTACAGTGCATCGTCGAGTTAACACTAGAGTATCTTGTCCTGCTGAGATGCATATCCGTCTTCGTTTATTTTTGGACTCAACTCGATATTGGGTTATCACAAAATTTGTTGATACTCATTCACATGAATTGTCTAGCCCGGATAAGGTACATCATCATTACTCTCACCAGACTCATCGTTCAACAATTAGCAGAAGCATTATGAGCAATCTGGTTGATGTTGGAATGCGGCCTTCAAATATTTCCCGCGTTGTTAATGCAATGAGCCAGGGAGAAGGCTGTGAAGAAGTGCGCCCTCAACAAGTTATTGATTTCACTCGTCAACGTAGAAATAACTGCGGTCATGAGTTTATTGCTATTATCAAATATTTTCAAGAGAAAGCCGAGACCGATCCAGAATTCTTCTTTTCAAGTGAAGTTGATAACGCGGGCACACTTAGAAGCATTTTTTGGGCTGATGGAAGAGCTATTTCCTCGTATCTGAGCTTCTGTGATGTGATCGTTTTTGACACCACATACAGGACTAATCACTTGAGCTTGCCATTTGCTCCATTCACTGGAGTAAATCATCACCGGCAGTGAATTTTGTTCGGCTGTGCAATGCTTGCTGATGAGCAGAGGGATACTTTTGTTTGGTTATTCCAAAAATGGCTCAAGTGCATGCATGGAGTTGAACCGAAGCTGATTATTACTGATCAGGATGCGCAGATTGGTGAGGCCATCAAGATTGTTTTCCCGACGTCTCGGTACCGTTACTGTTTCTGGCATGTACGGAAACATATTGCCGAGCAACAAATCCCAATGGCTAACAAGTATGGAGAAGATATGGTCTCCGATTTTCATGCTTGGTACACCTCCCGCGATATAAGCACTTGTGAGGAACGATGGCGTCTGATGAGTGAAAATATCAGTTAGAAGAAGAAGATGGCAGTTGGTTGATGAAGATGTACAGGCTTCGTGGACATTGGGTTAATGCATATCTCAAGGATGTTTTCTGTGCTGGAATGACAACCAGTCAGAGGTCCGAGAGTATTAATTCCTTCTTTGATGGTTTTGTTAACTCAAACACTAAACTAGTGGAATTTGTTCACCAATATGATAAAGCCGTTGCTTCCCGTCGTGCATCTGAATCTCTTCAAGATTTTAGGGGTTTGAATTCTGTGCCCAATTGTACAACCAATCCATATGAGATACAGGTTTCGAAGTTGTATACACCGAAGATTTTTCAGTTGTTCCAAAAGGAATGGGCAGTTGTAATGACACTGTTTTCAGAAGAGGTGGAACAGGACAAACCTGGATCAACATATTTGGTTGGTAATTTTTTAGAATCAAAAGACAGTTGGGAAAAGGTCAGTTATGATAAGCGAGAGGAACTTCATGTTTCTTTCAGTTGCTCGTTATTTGAAACAGAGGGTATCCTATGTAGACATATTCTGTGTATTTTGTGGCGCAATCACGTTACACATATACCGGAATCATATATACTTCAGAGATGGAGGTTGGATGCTCGTTACAAAAACGTTGCAATTGAAAATGGCATGAGGCCTTTTCCCAGCCAAGGCACTCCACGGACGGCTAGATTGTGGACAGTTCGTTCAAAATTTAATGCAATTCTGGACATGGTCGCTGATTCTGATGAAATATTTCAAAGTTGGAGGGAGTTTTGGAAAGTTTTGCCCAAGATACCACTAGAGAATACAGAGCAATGTCAGGAATGATCATTCATCACATCCTAAGACTGCCGTTGGTTCTAGTGGATCCGTTGTCATATTGCGAGATGGTGAAGAATTGAATATACGTGATCCAATTGGTCCTGTACCAACCAAGGGGAGACCTAGAGCTGCATCCAGGCTTAAGTCTGGTTTTGAAGATTCTATATATCAGAAGGAAGTTAAGCATCGAAGATGTGGTAACTGCCAAGAGCTGGGCCATTACAGGACTGGTTGTCCGTTAATGGTATATTACATTAAACCTGTTAATCAATTTTTTTTATAACGATTAATCTTTAAAATTCTTACTATTTATTTTTTTTATTGGCAGAAGAAGTAGGTTTGGGTTGCCTCCATCTCGAAGGAACAAAGACTTCAATTTTTTATGAAGTGCGACCAGGGTCGCACAGTATAGAGAGATTAAGTCGCATTCTGACACTGGCGTGTAATTATAATCAGATTTATTATCATTCTTTGATTTCTACTGTATTATTTTTGTATGTACTTGTACTTTAAAGTTTTAATGCTACAAAATTCTACTTTATAGTTTAATTTTTTTTGTACATAATGTAGTCAGAGACTTTGGTCGCAGTGTGCTTGGTTCATTGCGACCAAGGTCGCGGTGTTGTTATTGATAAAGATGGCCAGCAACTGCAAACTAGGGTCGCACTACATGTACTGCGACTTAGGTCGCAGTACGTTAGGTAGGTGTTTCCTTTATATTAACACGCATAGCGACCAAGGTCGCAGTGTTGTTGTTGATTAAAACATTGCCGCCATCAACTGCGAACAAGGTCGCATTGTATTTTATTAAGACTTCGGCTATCAACTGTCGCAACCTTCTTTTTAAAATTTTGAGGTGGTGAAGACTTAAGTCGCAGTACGTTAGGTATGTGTTTCCTTAATATTAACACGCATAGCAACCAAGGTCGCAGTGTTATTGTTGATTAAAACATTGCCGCCATCAACTGCGACCAAAGTCGCATTGTATTTTACTAAGGCTGCGGCTATCAACTGCGACCAAAGTCGCAACCTTCTTTTTAGATTTTTGAGATGGTGAAGACTTAAGTCGCTGTACGTTAGGTAGGTGTTTCCTTTATATTAACACGCATAGCGACGAAGGTCGCAGTGTTGTTGTTGATTAACACAATTACTGAAGGCATGTTTGTTTCTAACATCAGTACGCAATAGTAAAAGCCAAGTTCTAACAAATGAAGACTGTAAATAATCAATGGAACTTATAATAAATAAATGTATAGAAATGTGTATAAATTAAATCAATACAACAAAAAAATTATGCAATGAATTGCACTTGAAATATTTTTTACATTTATAAAAAAAAATTGTGGTATATCAATAATTTGTCAACTATCAGTCTTCATATGTCGTATGTCGTATAATGTCTGTTTCTTCATCCCAACTCTTCTCTACATCTGCAAGTATCATGTATGCAAGCTCACTTCTTAGTTTCTGTACACCATCAACCGTAACAGCATCAACAGCTGATAGATGATAGCCAGACGCTATGCTTTCCATGTACTTGCATACATATATAGCGCAATCAACACTGAAATTTCCATAGAGCAATCATTAAATGAAATTAGATTTTGTACCAAAAAAAGTAGAAAATATGAAATGAAATTAGATGTCAAAAATTTATATACCTGTTTGCTTGTTGGGGGCATTTTGCGTATTTTATTTTAATTTTTCTCATTATTTTTTTGAAATGAATCTCAAAAATCTCTAATAATCTTTCTTTCTGCAATGTCATTAGGAACAAAAATTAGTATTAATCAAATTAATCAAAATATTAAATTTCAACTCACCATTATTCTTGCATCTCTTTGGTAAAGCTGTGTTATACTACTTTTTTTGTCAGCTGGGGCCAAAGAGTTGTAAAAAATCCACTCTTCTGTGGTGCAATCGAATACCAGCAAGGTCCAGTGAAATCCCTGCTCGTCGGCACTATGTTTGTGATTGATCGGGAAGAACATGTACTGCACGTCAGCTGTCCAGTTTTTCAACAGCTTCTGCTTGATGAAATGACCTTCCAGATCTTCAATTTTATTTACAACACCGTGCTGCGGACAAGAAGAAAAAAAATTTAAATCAAATTCAAAATGAATTAAAAATATAACAAAAAATTATAAACTGCGACCTTAGTCGCACTATATTATTTAGTCGCAGTATATGAGTTAGTAGCAGTACATTTTAATTATAAACTGCGACCTTGGTCGCAGCTCCGACCTTGGTCGCAGGTCGCAGCTGTTACATTTTGTCGCAGTACCTGAGTTAGTAGCAATATATTTTAATTATAAACTGCGACCTTGGTCGCAGATCCGACCTTGGTCGCAGGTCGCAGCTGTTACATTTTTGTCGCAGTACCTGAGTTAGTAGCAATACATTTTAATTATAAATTGCGACCTTAGTCGCAGTACATGTGTTACTAGCAGTACATTTTAATTATTCACTGCGACCTTAGTCGCAGTACATGATTTATGCCTACACAGAGATAGAGAATATTAGTAATCTGTTCCAGAGTTGATATTACATTAAACCGTAAAGGAGAAAGTAGATTTTTACCCAAGCTTCGCTTCGGAAGAATATACTTTTTAATCCTTCTCTTTTCTCAAGATGCTGCATGTAGAAATGAATTACATTTGCATCTAAGTCTCTACTGAACATCAGGTCCTCAATGTCATTCCTTGAAATGATGATTGAATTATTGGTATCCTGATACGCAGTAGAACTGCAAGATATTCAAAACAAAGTTAGTAATTTAATTGTTCTTATATAAAGGTATAACAGAAATTTTTTGATATGAATTAACTTACTCAGAGTAGGACTTGTCGAAGAAATGTTTTATAAGAGCTTGTTGATGGGGCTGCAGAATTCTGTATGATGTGGTTTCGGTCAATTCTGTCGATTTTGGCTCAGTGGAGGAAATCTCTTTGTCGCCGAAACCAGCGGTAGAACTCGCAGCCGCAGGCTGTGGAAGAGGATTTTCATTTTTTTCTTCTTCTGTTTTGGATAAACAAAGTCGGAGTCATCGCGATCTCTTTCAGCGCGCTTTCGTTCTTTGACTCCCCTTTCTATTATTCCTTTAGAGGTTTCTAAAACAGCTTCTTTTGAGGATTGCTTCTGAGGCGGAGTATGTTCTTAAATTTCTTCTTCAGAAGCTCTATCTCTTTGGATTTCTTGAGTCATTTGAGTTAGATTCAGAGAAAAACTTGGAATATCTTCCCCAGTAATAATTAAAACAGACTCAGAACCCATGATTTTATCCTCTTCCAGTTTTTTCTTCTTCTCCTCTTCAGCCTGCTTCTCCATCTGCTCCTTCATTCTTTTGTTCTCCATCTGCGCCTTCCTCCTCTTCTTCTCATTCTCTTCCTCCTCCCTCCTCCTCCTCTCCTGCCCCTCCTCTTCCCTCCTCCTCTTCTCCTTCTCCTGCTCCTCCTTTTCCCTCCTCTTCTTCTCCTTCTCCTCTTCTTCCCTCATTCTCCTTTCATTCTCCTCCTCTTCCCTTCTTCTATTCTCCTTCTCCTTCTCCTCCACTTCTCTCCTCCTGTTCTCCTTTTCCTTCTCTTCTTCCCTCTTCTTCTCCTTCTCTTTCTCTTCCTCTTCCCTCTTCCTCCTTTCATTCTCCTCCTCTTCCCTTCTTCTATTCTCCTGTTGTCTTTTTTGGTTTTTCTTCTCTCTTTTTTCTCTTCTTTTTAATTTTAATTCAGCCTTGAGTCTTTTCTCAGTCTCCATATTTTCAATCTTTTTTTCAAGCTGAGAAACATAATCTCTCAAGTGTTGATTTGCAGACCTCAATCGTTTTATTTCTGCTGCTTGAACATCCGGTGGAGGTGGCAAATAACCTTCAAAAATTGGTTCTTGCTCACTCGTTTCAGCCGTTTCTGGCTCCTTTTCCGCCGGGATGTCAGCCTCATTACATGTATGGCCTCCTTCATCTCCTTCACTTTCACCTTCTTCTTCTTCTTTTTCTTCACCTTCATCTTCTGCTACTTCTTCTTCCTCATCCTCTTCCCCTTCAACAGGAAGGCCAACCATATTTTTTTCATCATTAGAGATGTTGGCCATTCGACTCAAAATCTGAAAATAAACAGAAAAAGGTAAGCTAAAAATAAAACAATGAAATAATGATACTGCGACCATGGTCGCAGTTTATTTATGAAATATTTTGGATAATGATACTGCGACCATGGTCGCAGTATGTTTTGTCGTGCATAAATTTATCTGCCAAGACATGCAGCTCAACACTGCGACCATGGTCGCATTTCTGTTGAAAAGGGTATTTTCAAGAGAATGCGACCATGGTCGCACATTATTTGTCAGGCAGAAAACGAACTGCGAAAGTTGCAGCTCAATACTGCGACTATGGTCGCATTTTATTTGTACTATACATAAAAAGAAGTTTAACTTACAATATTGCTGTCAATCTTTTTTAGATCAACTTCAAGTAGAGATCTGCCAATATTTTGGAGGTCCCATCTTACTGCGCGTGGGGTTTTTTCCTCCAAACCAGACCTCTGCTCAAAAATAGGTGCCCTCTCACACAGCCAATACTGCAAAAATTAAAAATTAAATTAGTTTCCACAAATTTTCTCAATTTATGGGTAAATTTCATACAATGTTGGCCAAATTTGAGATTTCTACTTACAATAATTTGCACGGAGCATCCTTACAGCTCGTACGTGGTTTGCCTGAAGATGTCCATTGAGTCAATCAGGAATTGCCAAACAGCTTTTGCCCAGCATATTCTCCTCATTAGTTGCATATTGGCAATCTGTTCCACAATATACCACGGCACCGTGCATTTACTGCCAGAGAAGAAAAGAGTGGCCGACATGTATAGGATGACTAATGTGGTAAAGTCTTGAGCTGCAAGTCTATTTATGTCTCTTATAATTTTCTTCATAGACATTTGCTGCTCAGATTGTTCATCCTGTGTCACATCTAATATATCCCTCCTCCTTCTCTTGACAAGAAGATTATCCAAAGCATCTTCAATAGATACTTTTGTGATCTTCTTTATATTGGGGAAAAATATTTTATAACCCCTCTATCTTTCAGCGTACATGTCTTATTCATCACAAAATCTACCCCATTGACAGGTAGACCAAAAGTAAGGGCAACATCCTCCACTGTTAACTCAATCTCTTTACCCCCAATTGTAAAGATCCTTGTATTCCTGTCATACTGGTCTAAAATACGCAGAACGGCAACGTTTGATTTTAGAGCTTTCTCAGCCCCAAATTCTTCATTGTAGAACGCCATGAAGATTGGGCCAAATGGGGTATTCTTCATCGCCTCTACGAAATCAGGCTGTATGTACTTTTTAAATTTCTTCATTAACTGGCATATTGGTTTTATGCTTGATCTCAGAGGACGAACCTGTATCTGTTGTTTACCTATGTAGGAAGAAAAATTAAACACTTTAGACCAATGATTATTTAAAAATTATAAGGGAATAAAAAGCATATATGTTTTTTAATAAACTGCGACCTCGGTCGCAGTCATACATTGCAAAAAAAAAACTAGAACCAGGACTACACTAGTACACTGCAATCTAGGGTCGCACTACATGTACTGCGACCAAGGTCGCACTGCGACCAAGGTCGCATACGACTACAGTGCAATCAGAACAACTGCGACCAGGGCCAACACTGCGACCAAGGTCGCATAAGACTACAGTTCAAAAAGAAACAACTGCGACACAAGTTTGATAAAAACATTTATTTAAAATAAATTGCGACCTTGGTGAAGACTTGAGACTATAACTCTTATTTAAACAACTGCGACCCCATGTCGTCAGTATGTGAGAAAAAAAAGTAAATTTCATATACTGCGACCTACGTCGCATTCATCGACAAAGTCGCACAGATCTGAACTGAACTGCGACACAGTAAAAATAGAAGTAAATAATAAAAACTTTCAAAAAATAGGACCTTTATCGTCTAAAGTTTGAAAATCTCTTTCGTAATTGCAACCATGTTTCCAATATTTAAAAAAATTTAAAAAAACATGCGACTTCAGAAATAAATCTTGAAAAAATTTAAAACTATTAAAATACAAAAAACCCTAAATTTTTTGAAAATATCAATTTTGTAGTACCTTTTTCGACGGATGATTTCTTAGGCGCCATCAGTTGCAAATATTTTTTTTCAAAAACGGATGAAATTTTTGAAGGAAAAGAACTAATTGGATCAGAACAGGCGGTTGAAGTTTTAGAGCTGTAAATTTTTTTGGAAGACAATTTTTTTACAATAAGGTAAAAGGTTGTGATGGAGGGTATTTTCGGAAAATACAATGTTGAGGTGACTGGCATTAAATTGGGCGGGATTTTACAGGATTTTGTCCGCCAAATTTTTTAACAGATGTGGGACGGTGATGTTGCCACGCCCGCAGGCTGAGAAAACTCTCTCAGCCCGCAGGCTGAGGTACAGTAAGCCCTATATATATATATATATATATATATATATATATATATATATATATATATATATATATATATATATATATATATATATATATATATATATATATATATATGTATGTATGTATGTATGTATGTATGTATGTATATGTATATGTATATGTATAAGGGTATGTACATGTATATTTATGTGTACGTGTGGCTATATGTATTTGGTTATATGTTACAGCGATGCAAATCTGTTCATGCGCTCCGAACCTAGTAATAGAAGACCCATATCCGATCTGGATTTATGTTCATTCTGGACCCGATACGCTAGTGATTCGAAAATCGACCCATGAGATGATCTGGATATTCGTACCGGTTCGTGTAGTAGAGACCGGACGGTGATTCGGTTCTAAAATCATGTCATTTCATGTGAGTGTTTGTTTCATGTATTTTCCTTATTTACTATTGTCAGTAATGTTCATGTATCTATTCGTATCATTTCATGTGATTATATGACATACTTTACCAGTATGGATACCGTCCCATTTCATATGACATCATTCATGTGTTAGAAATTCGCAGTTGTTGGTTTAGGCTTAGTATGGCTAGGCATAGTATTGATATGCCATAGACCGGACTTAATCTTATAACTGACCTAGTTGTGATAAATCTTAGGATATATATATTGATATTGAGCTTAATTTCGTAATTGAGATTAGAAATTCATATTTTATGTGAAGTGTTTGTTGAATAAATTGTTGGTGATTATTCCGACTAGAACTCCTGTGGATATCGAGGAAGTATTAAATATGATGTTAATTTATCGATAGACCATTTACCGATACTTGAATTGGTATTGATTTAGTTAGAGTTGGAGTTGACCTGAGATTTATATTCTTTACATTAGATTTGATCAGTAGACTCGATCGTGGTGGACTTAACCTTGGGTTGAGGAGTAGGCGAAGATTGGGTTGACCTGACTTGGTGCATGTATATACATAATTGATTAGTTACTTGAATTTCTGAATTTTGTGATTGAGCTTAATGAAAGTGAGAATATATAATGATCTTAATCAGATTTAGATAGTGATGATTAGTTAGATATACATGGTATGTATTATTACATATTGGGACTTGAATATCGGTGACTTAGAGGATGGATTATATTGATGATGTAGAGGAGGGATATACTGCTGAGTTGATTGACATGAGCTTGTTGTTCGTTTCAGAGAAATGTGATTAGTGTTGTGATGATTGATGTAGTCAGATTGACATTTGTGAGTATTCTCAGTTTTACCTGTATTATACTGTTTGAATACTGATGATCTTTTGATATTGATTATCAGATATAAATCATTCTGAGTTTCATGTCGCTTGAGGACATTTCATTATTTGGATATGATTCAGTATTTGTTGATTTAAGTTGATCAAAGATAATCAGTAGACTACTTTTTCAGGATTGGTTCTTGACTTATTCAGTTATAGAGATAAAGTTATTATGAGATTGATTTCGTTGGTATCAGTGACCTTATACTTTAGAGTGTAATAGCAGTTATTGATCGACCTCACTTATTGGTAACTTAGAGGATTAGAGTTGATTGATGGCAGTGAGACAATTAATTACTTGCTTATTGGATTGGTTGTTTACCGTATTTATTACTCTGTCAAGGGCATGATATGTATGTCCCGATGACTCCGTTGAGATTATGAGTCGTTGGATCAGTTACAAATATAGTATCAATGGATGAGATTTTGATAGATTCTAGATGACTGTATGTTGACTAGATAGCTCACGGTATGTTATATAAGTGTAATTCATATAACTAAATGTTACTGGGAAAGTATTGCTTGACCGTAACACTCTGTATAAATCTATTCATCACATACACGGTTGTTATTACTGCTTACTGTTCTGATTACCGTTCACCGTTTATACGATTACTGTTGACTATTATACTGTGTCGTTACTGTCACCGCATCGTTCTAATATTCTAGTAACATGATACTAATTGTTTTAACTGAATTAAATAATAATCTAAATGATCGGTCGCTAATATTGTACATTTATTATCAAATTCTCATACTTATTATAGAATAAACTCTGCTTTTTCCTAATTATTATTTAATTTATTTGCAGGCCCATTACTAAAGGAGAGGGAAGAGAAACGAGCCCAAAAGCCCATCAAATTCTGATTTAAATATGTATTAATTCGAAGTCAGTAAATCATGACAGATCAGGTCGGTTCTGATCGGTTGAAAATCAGTTAAAAGCATATCTCTTCAAATCAATCGGTTAAAGCCAACAATCAAAGGCCGTTTTGTCACAATTCTGGAGATAAAACTGAAAATCCAGTTGAAGATAAAGTCAGATCCCGAAACTAGGCAGCTCCACCCCTCAGCTGTGGCCACCTGGCCATAGCAAGGCCGCGGAAACGTGGCCTTTGCCGCTTTTTCATGGCTTTGTTAGGGAGTTAGGAGGAGCATTTGCTCCCCCTATCTTCTTACGTATATCCCTATTTGCTCCCCCTATCTTCTTACGTATATCCCTATTGAGTTTTGCCTATAAATACAGGGTTTTCTAGAGACCAGAGGGGACGATGATGCAGAGATAGAATTTAGTCCACTTTTTCATTATTTTTAGTATAGGTTTTTGTTTTTCTTTTTATGTAATTTTTAGTTTTCATTTATGTAACTCACAGAAGATCAGAGTTTCATAGGAGAATGAGAATGAAGCTTGTGATGAGAGTGACACCGGTATAAATTGTTCTTCTTTTCTCTTATTGTTATGAAATTGAATCTATAGTTTTTGTGTTCTTCTTCTTCTTCTTTTCTACTTTTCTTCTTTTGGTGCAAATTGCTATCCAAGTGAGTCTTATAGCATCGAAAGAGCCTTATTTTTGCGAGTGCCACCGATAGCTTATGAAGATGGATTTTTGCCTCATTATGTATCATTTCATGTTTGCACCGTCTTGATGATATAATGTGAAAGAGACGAGAATCAACTCTTATGGGCTATGCGCTGATCGCCTCCACTTCAAGGTAACATCATTGCCACAGATTCAAGGTAGGTATTTGGCCAAAGGATGTAAGTAATTTTTAGTTTCTTTTTTTTTAATTCTTTAGTTTAGAACACCACAATCTACCACTGCTTTTATCACTCTTTTTCATTTCTTTGTACATATCCATTTTTAGTTTCTCCACCATCTCAATCTCTCACTTTTTTCCTAACTTGACTTTAACTCCATTTTTCATTTTCTTTTAAAGAACTAAAAGAAGAAATTTAACCATTCTTTGTGGCATAAAAGAGAACAAGCTTAAAAGCTTCCATCGCTAGTCCCTCCTTGTAGATTACGACCCGCATAGCCACTTGCTATAGCGGTAGTATTGAGTAACTTGCACTAATATTTTAAAAGTTCTGAAATTCTGTATTTTTGTGTAGGTAAAACCTCAATCAAATTTTGGCGCCGTTGTCGGGGAGGGACGGTAAGTAATTCTCTTTAAACTTTACATTTTTTGTTAACCTTCTTCTTTATTTTTGGTGTACAGATTTAACAATAAGGAATTTTTGCTGCAGTGGACATATAAGTGGCCCTGAACTCTGCTCAAGAAAGCAGAGTGCAGAAGCCCTCAGATTTGCTACATTCCGGTGGCAATCTGAGTAAACTACTAACTTGTATTTTTTACAGGTTGACTGAATTGTATAGTTTAATCTCTGTAACATTTATTTCCTTTTTTGACTCACTGTATATACATTTTTAACACAACAGTAAAAAGTTGATTGTAAATGCTAAAAATGATTTAGACTTTCCATTTAGGCACGTGTCTATTTCATTACATATTCTATTTACTATTGAAGAGTGTTAGAGTCAAGGTATGTGTGCATATCATTTAGTATAAGGTTCATTCTTGTATGAAATATTGCTTGAGTGTTACTTTTTTCTATATACTTGTACACTGCACTAAATTGTTTTAAGAGTTTGTACTATAAACAAGATAAGGTGGGGAAGTCATTACCTTCCCTTAGCCCACAAACAATCTCCTCGCTCACTAACCCAAGCCTAATTAAAACTGAGTAGACGTTGGCCCTAGGTACATCTCGGACTCAAATAGGAGACTGATCTAAGGGGGAAGTTGATTTGAATCGGACTCTTACCAAATTGGTGACTAAGATTGAGGATACTCAAATAGGAGGCTGGTGGTTTGGCCTAATTAGGCCTGTCGCTTTTGCGTGGATACCTCCCACCAATCTTTCCCCTACCTGGCTGATTAACTTGTGGTCAGATTCAACAATATACCCCTCGTGGACAGTCTAACCAGTTAGGAGTCATCTAGGTCTAAGGTTTATCCTAACTTAGGTTAGATTTTTTTTTCTTTTTATTTGTTTGCTTATTTGTTTGTTTTTCTTTGTTTGTATTTGACATTTCCTGTGTAATATGGCTTATAACAATAATTTTTTCAATTTTAATGGTAATTCATATTACACCCTGACCTCCTTTTCAGATATTACCAACCTAGCATATCATAACTTTAACCAACCTAGTGTGCCGGATTGGTCGTTCCGAATCAATATAACCCATGCCCCTAATCTTATTACCATAATTTTCAAAATAATTTCAACTCTTTACAGAGTCAATGGGGATTCACCTCCCCCGAGCCCAATTTTCAACTAATTTGTCCTCCTTATTCACCTTGTCTATAATATTTTTAAGATCCAACTCAGTTCCACCAATTCAAAATAGAAACCATCAATCTTGAAAATGAGTAAGCGTGAGTTCAAGCAACAAACACAAAATCTGACGGACTCACAATTTCACCACAAATTTCAAAACAACACTTCATCCTTTCAAATCCAATCGCAACAAAACGATGAATCAATCAACTATGAAAAGATGCTTGAAGCCATGACTCAAGCTCAAATTGCTTGTAATCATGACATGGTTATGATAGTCCAAACTCTTCGTTCTTACCGTTTGACCATTTCTGATGTCGCTAACCATTCTGTTAGAGCCGAAGAATCATGTTGTTTTAGAAAACAAGATTCCATTTTAGCACAACCATTTGAACTTGCCCAAACTCTAAATTTTGAAAATTACATTGACAGTTTGGCAAGTTATTCCTTTCCTGAAATTAAACTTGAGAATGAATATGATCCTGAACCTCAACTTGGTGATTTAATTCTACTTCCTGATTCAATAATGACTCCGGTGTCTTCACCTGATTTTAATCTTTTTTCTGAGTCAACATTGGATCCTGTGCCAATTCATCATGACATTGAATCACCAATCTTTTATGATCATCATATTGAACTTAACCAATTTCATATTATTGAAAGTCCCGTTGACAAATTGACACGTTCTTATTTTTATGAAATTGAACTCAATGAGAAATGTGACCTACATTCTCAAATTTGTGATCCAGTTCAAATTCCCAAATCAATATTGACTCCTGTTTTGTTACCCGACTTGAGTAATATTTTAGACTCAGTTTTGATTCTCACACCTGTTATTCTTGAATTTGAATCACCAATATTAAGTCATATTCCATTGTAGGGAATTGAATGTGGACTTGAGTTTTAGCTTCTTGATTTGGACCCACTTCCTGAACCAATCTCAACTCCTGAGCCTTTACTTGACTTAAGTCACTTTCTTGAGTCGGTATTAGTTCTCGTACTTCCTACGTCTAAGTCAATCGTTCCATCTTTTCACACTTCATTTTAGGACAAGGCAATTGACAAAATTGACTCTAAATTAATTATGAAATTTGAAAATTAGGTGGGGTAAAATATTTAATAAAAATCATTCATGTATACATCATTTTAGTGGGTTATATAAGAGAGATTTCTGGTGGGTTCCTTCGAACCCCACGGAAATTCGATTGGGTCGCATTTCGTGGACCAATCAGATCACCACCGGGAACCACCATCATAAGGTAATATTTTTCTTCCTTTTCTTCTTTTTCATGCATTTATGCATTAATTCATACATTGAAGATAATGCATGAAATAGGTGTGGGGGAGGATCTAACATAACTTAGGCTTTTTTATATTTAAAAAAAAGAAAAAAATTAACATTTTCTTTACTTTTAAAACTTTTTTGAAAATAGAAATAATATTTTGACATATTTTTTGTAAGAAATTAAGTGAATTTTAAGGAATAGGAAAATCAAAATTAGGATTTCTTATACTTGGTCAAAATAAGATTATTTGTTTGATTTTTAAGGTTAAGAAGATAATTTGTCGAAGTAATTTAGTCTTGATCTTTACCTTGATGAAATATGCACACTTCATACACTTACACACTCAGGGTTCAAAAACAAAGATTCTTATGCCTTAAAAGATAATATATATATATATATATATATATATATATATATATATATATATATATATATATATATATATATATATATATATATATATCTATGAAAGATAAACAAATCTAATTATTGATTAGTTAGGTGCTTTGGCCTAAGCAAACCTTGGTATTTATGCGAAAGATGATTAGATAAGTTTGATATATATATATATATATATATATATATATATATATATATATATATATATATATATATATATATATATATATATATATATATATATATATATATATATATATCCTTTGATTAAGTTGGGTATTTATGCCTAATAAAGCATAAGTATTCACGCCTAAAAGCGGTTCATATAATAAAATCCTTAGTTTTGAGGCCTTGTTTGCTCGAGTCCTTAAATCCTTAGGGTGTTTTCTCACCCGGTGCCCTAAGACTGTTTGGTTTGGGAGTCACCGATTAGAAGCTCGTTATATGGGCAGATTAGAAAGCCTAATAGAACTAAGAATAATACCGCAAAAAATAATAATAATAAATGAATAAGGCATAAGCGTTAGAGTTAAAGAGCCCTTAGTCAAAATTTCACGGTCACAAAGGTGCATATGACTTTGGGTAAAGTAATAGACTAGATGAGAAGCACAATTTGACTCCTTACTTTGATTGATAACAAATTTTTGAATAGAGACTAAGTTTAGGAATGAAAAATTCAGTTTTCCTATAACTTATAGATTACTTAAATTTACAATAATATTTTAAATATTTTTCTTTCAAAATGTGTTTTCAAAATACTAACATTTTTTCTCTTTCTTTACGGATCTTATGGGTGTAATCTACTGAAAATCCTCACAAGACAAAACTCGTCCTCTAGGGGAAACCTAGAGGTTTAACGGCTTGTAACACATGCTCATTGCAATCGCGTAACCTGCGAAAGTGCTCTAATAATTTTTTTGTTTAATTGTTTTGCTCGAGGACGAGCAAAAGATAGGTGTAGGGGTGTGATTGGTCGCTAATATTGCATATTTATTATCATATTCTCATACTTATTATAGAATAAACTCTGCTTTTTCTTAATTATTATTTAATTTATTTGCAGGCCCATTGATAAAGGAGAGGGAAGAGAAATGAGCCCAAAAGCCCATCAAATTCTGATTTAAATCAGAATTAATTCGAAGTCAATAAATCAGGACAGATCAGGTCGGTTCAGATCGGTTGAAAATCAGTTAAAAGCATATCTCTTCAAATCAATCAGTTAAAGCCAACGATCAAAGGCCGTTTCGTCACAATTCCGGAGATAAAACTGAAAATTCAGCTGAAGATAAAGTCAGATCCCGAAACCAGGCAGCTCCACCCTTCGGCTGTGACCATCTCGCCACAATAAGGCTGCGGCGGCTTTGTTAGGGAGTTAGGGGGAGCGTTTGCTCCCCTATCTTCTTACGTATATCCCCGTTGGGTTTTGCCTATAAATATATGGTTTTCTAGAGATCAGAGAGGACGATAATGCAGAGATAGAATTTAGTCTACTTTTTCATTATTTTTAGTATAGGTTTTTATTTTTCTTTATATGTAATTTTTAGTTTTCATTTATGTAATTCAGAGGAGATCAGAGTTTCATAGGAGAATGAGAATGAAGCTTGTACTGAGAGTGATACCGGTGTAAGTTGTTCTTCTTTTATCTTATTGTTATGAAATCGAATCTATAGTTTTTGTGTTCTTCTTCTTCTTTTCTACTTTTCTTCTTTTGCTACCAATTGCTATCTAAGTGAGTCTTATAGCATCGAAAGAGTCTTGCCTTTACGAGTGCCACCGATAGCTCATGACGACGGATTTTTAGCCTCATTTTGTATCATTTCATGCTTGCACCGTCTTGATGATATAATGTGGAAGAGACGAGAATCAACTCTTATGGGCTATGTGCTGATCGCCACCACTTCAAGGTAACATCATTGCCACAGATTCAAGGTAGGTATTTAGCCAAAGGAGGGAAATAATTTTTAGTTTCTTTTCTTTTAATTCTTTAGTTTAGAACACCACATTCTACCACTTATTTTATCACTCTTTTTCATTTCTTTGTACATATTCATTTCTAGTTTCTTTACCTTCTCAATCTCTCACTTTCTTCCTAACTTGGCTTTAACTCCATTTTTCATTTTCTTTTAAAGAACTAAAAGAAGAATTTTAACCATTCTTTGTAGCATAAAAGAGAACTAACTTAAAAAGCTTCCATCGCTAGTCCCTCCTTATGGATCAAGACCCGCATAGCCACTTACTATAGCGGTAGTATTGAGTAACTTGCACTACTTTTTTAAAAGTTCTAAAATTCTGTATTTTTGTGCAGGTAAAACCTCAATCAGTAAATGAGAAACTTACACAGGGATTGGGAAAATTAATGAAGGAAATATCATCTGTACTTTTAGTGGACCTAAGACACAAGTTGCGCAGCCGACTTACAGTTCCACTGCAGGGCTCCAGACATCCCATCTGTTTATTATTTCACAGTGTTACTGTGAGTATTGTTCCACAGTGATACTGTGAATACTGTTACTGACTACTTGGAGGTATGGCCTAGTTCAGCGCTAGGCATCTGGGCCGTGGTCTCAGGTATGTACGGGACCCACCTAAAGTATGGACAACGTCTCCAACCAATCAGTTTCAATAACTTATAATCTCGATTGACAAGTGTGATAAACGTAGCATGAGATGCGTCTACTGCATGTGGCAATTTGTGTTCGATGACATAAATAAATAATAATGAACTGTTCATAATGTATTGTGACTGACTGTAATCACCTGACTGTACATATATATAAACCATGATAGATATCTAACTATACACATGACCTGATTTGGACATCTGATATTATACTGACTGACTATATTGCTTTCTATTCATGATATTGATTTTTGAGTTATCTTTTATTTTCAGTTTGTCATGTTGTTATTATACACACTGTTTATATGCACGAGCGCCTTTCTTTTTCTTATACACTTATTAGGTCACTTCCAGACAACCCTGGATTTGCACGTTCAGGTACTGAATGCTTCATGTATTGATCAGGTGTTCGATTGAGACCAGACATATTGCGAGGAGCTGGAGTTTTCCTCTATCCACTCTGGTATTATTGTCTTTCTTTTCATTCTTATTAATTTTATAGTTTCTCTGATCCTCTATATTTTGCTATCAGTTATTATTCCATTTCTTATTTATATGTTAGCATGTGTGGATGCTTATATGTGACATTGCAGTGATCATGATTCATTTTAATAGATTTTTATAACTTGTTTGGATTACTTTAAGCTTAACGTGCATATGTGGGGTATTCTCCTCACATATATACATAACCAACTCTCGTCGCGACTCCGTTTTCCCGTATTTTAGGAAGCAGGGCGTGACATAACCCGAACTCTTAGTAGTATGCACACTCTGATTCATTAAACTTTTGTTAATAAAGTGCAGGGGTTCGTCCCACCATTTTCAGAAACTGGCCAAACTGGAGAATCTCTTTAATTAGTGAACTTCATACTTTCTAAAAGGCTTCTGCCATCAAGTTTTGCAGAGAAGTAGGTCTTCATGAACTCCTCGTAGCTCATGCTCTTGTACTTCTTCTCACAACTCTTCACAAGTTCAGGAAGAGGACCAACCGTAGCCCCATTGCCGGGGCTGTGGAACGTGGCGATCGAGATTCGCTCCTTCACAGGGTTTATCATCGCCCTATGCTCGATGCTTCTAAATCTTCCATTGCTCATTATCTGCATGAAGAGGCAAGGATCTGCAACTTTCAATCATACTGCAAAGAAATTTCTGCAAATAAAACCTTCAAACAAGTATAATTCTGAACTTTATTACCTCAAGTATGTCACCAATATTAACGATTAAAGCACCTGGAATTGCTTTAATTGGGAGCCAGTTTCCATCCTTGTTTATTTGCAGTCCTTGAGCCTCACTCACTTGAAGGAGTAAGGTTAAACCAGCTCCATCAGTGTGTGGTGAAAGGCCTATGACCATCTCAGCTTTGGGACATGGTGGATAGTAATTAATCCTCACTGATTGCGTTCGGTCCTTAAATATGTTCAAAATTATTTTTTGATCCAGTCCCAAGCTTTTAGACATCAGCCCAAAAAGACAGTTTGCTACTTCCTTCACTGAAGCTGAGTATTTATCTAGTGTATCCCTGAAACAATTGATGAAAATTTAAGAAATTATTAATTAGAGAACAAGCTCATATTGGGTTAACTGTTTTTTTTTTTTTTTGGCAGAGAAGTTGTTGGCTCTCATTTTCTGAAGTGAATAAGAAGTGTGTTGTAATGTTTAATATTAAATTTATAATAATTAATAAAACATATAAGTTATAAGGAAAGATTTTCTATTATGGTCAAAACTTTTTGACATCAGTGCAATAACGACGAGATTGTATACTTGTATATGCTACTTTGTTTTTTTAGCAAGACAGTAGTTGTGAAACTTTGTTGGTCATTGGGCATATAGCAATAATACGATACAAAAAACATAAGCGTGTAACATAGTCAAAACATTGTATAAAGCAAATGAAAAATTGGCAATAAAACATGTGAATATAAAAAAAAAAAATTCAGATACGTAAATGTTCGAGTATTATTTGTAAATCAATAAAACTACGGATCTAAAATATTGTAGATATATTAAAGAAATTGAGTAAGAGTCAATATTATAACTAAATTTAAGACAATATAACCAAACAAAATCAAGATTTGCTGCAAACAGAAATTCATAATATGGAAATTGTGAGTTTTAATAAATCTCTCTCAAATTTAATTTTACAATAATAACTGAAAGCAACTCAACTCTATTTATTTAAAATGTGAGTATTATATGGTAAAGTATTATTCGTGAATATAAATAACAATCAGTACTATACGAGTATTTTAGCAAACGATTAGAGATAGGTGTGTACGCATATAAAATTCATTAAATTTGTAAAACATACCAATAATGCGTGAATTGTACTAGTATTGAACAACACGTGTGAACCCCATGCATCTCATTAAAAAGCTTTTAGTGAAATAAATGTTAAAATATTGGAACCTGAATGTTGGAGGGTAAGTGGGCCAGAATCTCGAGTTCCTTGAAGCAGGTGGCTGGGTGATGATGTACATCATGTCGGCCCAGTCGAGTTTTTGCTCTTCAGAGTTCACAAAAGCTTGGCCATAGCCTTCAAGGTTGTTTGGCAATTGCGCAAATTCCTTCTTTATTTCCAACGGAAGCTTGAAAAATTCCTTAATATCAGCCTTCATCTTGTTCATCAGTTCCTCAGGAACTCCATGATTTGTTAACTGTAGAATGTCAAGAATAAAAGTTGAGCTGATTTTCTCTTGACTCAAAAAGATGAAAGAAGAAGAACACAACCTGAGTTAACTCCAGGATTCGTATTTAAATAGAACATAAACTTTTAAAAAAAAAGTACAGTTTATAAAACTATACATAAAAATTGGCAAATTATAGTTAACGTATTACTACTATTAAAAATAAACTACAGTTTAAGGGCTTGTTTGATTTTGAGGTTAAGTTTTTTATGCTATAATTTTCTGGACTTGAGTCCTGTAAGTCCAGAAAACTAAACCGGTGTTCGTCTTGTTATTATTCATGGTTTATTAAACTATACTTCAACAAATTTGTGTTAATTGTACTTTAGAAAAATTCAATCAGACTGGATTATTCTTTAGCTCAAAATTTGTTTGGCAAGTGAAACTATACTTTGCAAATCTCGAATTACAACGTAAATAAATTACAGTTTAAAATCTTTCAAGCCAAACATGCCTTTAAAAAACTTCTAAGCAAGGAGAACGGAAACCTGGAAGAAGCCCCACTGCTCGCAAGCTATTTTGAGCTTAACAGATTCTTCTTGGTAGAACTGCGAATCAAGCAAACGACCCAAATCGATGAGCGGAAGCTCGACGTGCCCGTCGCTAGTGACTGCAGCGGCGGCGATTTCCGGCCTGATGTATCTGTGAGGGATCTCACCAGAGCCATCGGAAGCAGCAGCGAGTGCCTGAACGTTTGGCACCGAAAGAGAGCTTCCTGATCTCGCGCCACTAACTTCATCTTCATCCATTTTTTTTTTTTTTCCCAATCTCTCTCTTGCTTTGTGGTGTCTGTCGTGCGAGAGGTATATAATGAAATAATTGGAGGCTTTTATTTGCCAGCTGCTTATTTGTCCTTTATGTTAGGTGATCAAGGTTATCTTCAAATCTAATCCATGTGGAACCGTACATTCGCGCCATCCTCAACAATCTCCTCTTTGAATAAAGAGTCCTATCCTCTTCGTGCTTCTCTTGTCAGAAGAGAGGAGATAAAAATTATAGTAAAGTCTTTTTAAACTCATCAGAAAAAATAGTACAGACATCAGAAGTCAAAAGTGAGCGAGAACGGATCGAATTGCAGGCCGGCAGCAAGGCCGGTTGACCGGCGTGCACAAACGTGCACAGGGCAGCTCGGTCGACCGTCCGGTCGACCATAGCAGGAGAACAGTCGACCGTTCGATCGACCGAATGGCATGCATGAGTCTCGATTGACTCGATCGACCGATCGATTGGCAGAGTGAATGGGTCGGTCGACCGCCTGGTCGGCCGACAGGCGTATCTAGGCGCGATCTGCATCTCTTTTCAAGATTCAGACTTCGTTTCAGAATTGGAGTCAAATCCAATTGGGTTTCCTAAAATCCTGGGTCTCTCTGGCTATAAATAAAGGGATAGAGTCCTCTTAAATTGTATGTAAGATACAAGTTGTATTGGTTATTGAATAAAAAAAAAATTTCTCTCCCCTTGCCCCGAGGACGTAGTCAAATTGCTGAACCTCGTTAAATATTGTGTTGGCTTTCTCTCTTGTTTCTTTATTCTTATTTTCTGGGTACTTCTCTGCTGCATCTATCTCTATTGATAGATTCCTCATTGGTTGTTACCTCGCACGTAACAAGTGATATCAGAGCATCACAGGTTCGTCGTGGGATCGTGTGTCGATTCCAAGAACATTGGTGGCTGTTTGGCGGAGATCGTGTGTCGATCACGAAGCAGCGTTGGGATTGTTTGTGGGATCGTGTGTCGATCTCATAACAGCGTTGGGATTGCTCGAGGAATCAAATTTGGTGAAGTTAAACATTTCAAAAACTCTTATTGGGTTTCACTTTGAGGTAAAGATCCTATCTTTATCTAGTATTTTGATCTAACTCCGTTTGTTTTTCGTATTACTTTGAGGAATCAATTGAGAAGATAGCCGGAGATAGTAAATCTATAGTGAAATCCATGAGCCCACATCCATTGAAAATTGATGTGGTGAAGTTCGACGGCAAGAACAACTTCAGGATATGGAGATGTGAAGTAATGGATGCATTGACGGCATCAAACCTCGAAGACACTCTACGGTTAGAGAAAAAGCGCGATTCTTTTTCTGAAAGTGATTGGGAAAAGATGAACCGAACGGCGTGTGGTTTGATAAGGTCTTGCTTGACACAAGACATCAAGTATCATGTGTTATATGAAACATCTGTAAGGCAGTTGTGGGAGATCCTGAAAAAGAAATATCTGACGAAGAGCATCGAGTCACGGCTGCAATTGAAGATGAGGCTTTATCGCTTCCAAGTGAAGAGAGGACTCTCCATTGATGAACACATGAACAACTAAACCAAGCTTCTTACAGACCTAGTTAATGAGGATGTCAACATCAATGAGGAGGATAAGACAGTGATTCTTCAAAATTCTCTTCCTGACGAAGAGTATGAGACCTTTACTCTTACCTTGATCAATAGTAGACAAACACTTAACTATAGTGAGGTGTCAGTTGCTCTTGTAAACTATGAAGTAAGAAGGAAGGATAGATTGTCTTCTCACAGGAGTACATCAGCAGAGGCGTTGGCTGTAAGAGACAGGAGTTCCAAAAGGAAGAGCAAAGGTGATCGCGGAAGATCGAAGTCCAGGTCAGATTTCAGAGGTTTGAAGAAGAACCGGTGCGCCTTCTGCAAAGAGTTAGGGCACTGCAAAGTTGATTGTTCAAAGACCAAAGGTAAGAAGAAAGAGTCAAAGACTGAGGTAAACCTCGCACAGGTGGTCAATACTCATGCTAGTACTTCACAGGCGGGTAGATCAGACTCAGACTCATCAATATTCTCTTTCTCTGTCACTACTCCTATCGTTAGTTACTCAGGAGATTCTGAGTGGATGTTAGATAATGGAGCTACCTATCATGTGTGCCCGAATAGGTTTTGATTTTCTAACTTTGAGAAGCCAGATGGATGTTTTGTTATCATGGGTGATGATCGCCCAGATCAAGATGTTCAATTGGATGGTGCGGGAATTGAAGGAAGTGAGGTATGTACCTTAACTTAAGAGGAATCTTATCTCAGTTGGTGCTTTGAAAATATTGGGTCTTGAGGTATCGATAAGAGATGGTGTTCTCAAGATGATCAAAGGCTCAATGATGGTTCTAAAGGGCGTCCGACGAAATAATCTCTACTACTTGAAGGGTAGTACGGTTACAAGACAGGTGGCGATTTCTACAGATTCAGATGATGATTCTACCAGGCTGTGGCATACGAGGCTCGGATACACAAGTGAAAAGTATTTGCAAGCTCTTTCAAAGCAAGATCTATTGAGAGGTGCCAAAACCTGTAAATTAGATTTTTGTGAATATTGTGTCATCAGAAAGAAGACCAAGGTGAAGTTCAGCACAACGGTTCACTGCACTGAGGGGATTCTAGATTATGTTCATACGAATGTTTGGGGACCTACCAAGATGGCATCTATTGGAGGTAACTACTACTTTGTGACTTTCATTGATGATTATTCTGGGCGATGTTAGGTATAGACCATGAAGCACAAAGGGAAAGTCCTAAATTGTTTATGAAGTGGAAGAAGAATTTGGAGAAAAGCACGAGAAGGAAGATCAAGGTCCTCCGATCAGATAACGGAGGTGAGTATAAGTCTGATCCTTTCCTAAATCTATGTTATGATGAGGGCATAGACATGCACTTCACAATAAGGAAAACACCGCAACAAAATGGGATAGCATAAAGGATGAACTGGACTTTGTTAGAGAAGGTCTGATGTATGTTATCCAATGTCGGATTATCAAAGAACTTTTGGGCTGAAGCTTTGGCATATGCTTGCTATCTTGTCAACATGTTACCTTTGTCTGCTATAGGAGGTAAAACTCCTCAGGAAGTTTGGTCAGGAAAATCTACTCAGGACTATGATTCACAAAGGGTATTTGGGTTTCCGGCCTACTACCATGTTAAGGAAGACAAGTTAGACCCAAGAGCGAAGAAAGAAGTGTTCGTAGAATTTAAGAGAGGAATAAAAGGCTACAAGATTTGGGATCTTAAGGACAGGAAATTTGTCCTCGGCAGAGATGTCACATTCGATGAGGCTTCAACTACAATCTCTCAGCACGTGGAAATTGAGAAGACCAAAGGGGTATCGCAACAGGTGGAGAGTGATTCTACTTCATCATCTCTAGAAAGGTCAGTATCTTTGCAGATCATACCCACGGTGACACAGGGTATTGATCATGTAGCCAAGCATGATGCTGATAATGATGAGGATCAAGGACAAGCTATGGGTAATGTTCATAAATCCATTATAGTTAGAAGAACCAGAAGAAATCCACGAAAGCCTAATTGGCTGACTACAGATATGAATGTGACATATGCTCTCCCAGTCATTGAAGAGGCAACCCCGTCTACATAGAGGAAGCTGAAATCAGTTCAGAGTTCAAGATGTGGAAGGATGCCATGGAAGAAGAGATGAGTTCTCTACACAAGAACGACACCTGGGAACTGACAAAGCTACCCAAGGGAAAGAATGCAATTGGCTGTAAGTGAGTATACGCAAAGAAACAAGAATCTCTCAAGAAAGATATTGTATGCTACAAAGCCAGGTTGGTAGCTAAAGGCTACGCATAGCGAGAAGGCATTTACAACGAGGTATTCTCCCTGCTGTAAAGCACTTGTCACGGATTTTGCTGGCGTTGGTAGCACAGTATGAGATGGATCTTGACCAGTTTGATGTGAAGACTGCCTTTCTCCATGACGATCTTGATGAGGAGATCTATATGTCTTAGCCAATGAGGTTCAAAACTGTAGGAAAAGAGACTATGGTATGCAAGCTGAAGAAATTATTGTATGGATTGAAGCAGTCTCCTAGACAGTGGTACAAGCGTTTTTACAGCTTCATCAGAAGAAAAAGGTACACATGCAGCCATTATGACCCATAAGTGTATTACAACAAACTACCTAGAGGAGAGTACATCTATCTATTGTTATATGTAGATGATATGCCCATCACTTCTAAGAGCAGATCCACAATTGATAAGTTGAAGAAAGACTTGTTCTCCGAGTTCGAGATAAAGGATCTTAGAGAATCGAAGAAGGTGCTGGGCATAAAGATTGAGTGAGACTGAAGGAGTGGTAAGGTTAGCTTAACACAGAAGGGGTACTTGCAGAAGGTACTTCAGAGGTTCAACATCGACGGAGATACGAAATCTGTAAGTACACCATTGACTTCTCATTTCAAGTTAAAAGTCACTATGTCTTCGGCTACTGTTGAAGAACGTGAGTACATGACTCGCGCGCCGTATGCCAGCGCAGTTGGCAGTTAATGTATGCAATAGTGTGTACAAGACCTGATTTGTAACAAGTTGTCTCGATGATCAGCAAATATATGCATGATCCTGGTAAGGGTCATTGGGAGGCAGTAAGGTGGGTTCTACTGTATATTAAGGGTACCATAGACATTGAATTGGTATTCGAGAAGGATTCCACAGGTAAGCAGGAGTGTATCAGATACGTTGACTCCGACTATGCAGGAGACCTCGATAAATGCCGGTCTACAACGGGGTATGTGTTTACATTATCTCAAGCACCGGTGAGTTGGCGCTCTATTCTATAGTCTACCGTTGCATTGTCTACTATAAAGGTCGAGTACATGGCCATGATGGAGGCTATGAAGGAGAAAATATAGCTTCAAGGGTTGCTCGATGACTTGGGAATTGATCAGATCTGTTGAAGATCAACTGTGATAGCATGAGTACTATTTATTTGATGAAGAACCACCTGTATCATGCAAGGACGAAGCATATTGACGTCAGGTTCCACTTTGTTCGGGAGATTCTTGATGAAGGTGTATTGAGTTGCAAAAAATTCACACCAAGGAAAATCTCCCTGATATGCTTATCAAGGTGGTGTCTGGAGTGAAATTTACACACTGTAAAGAGTTGCTCCATATCCTTCCAGTTGCTTGAGCTCGGTGGAGCTCATTTGGATGAACTACGGATGGCTTGATCCCTTGGGCAAGGTACATAGGTAGTCACACAAATGCAGCCACTTTCGAGTCGACAGGTACTGTGCTGAGTTCGGCTCGATTTGAGAAATCTTCACCGAGGTAGAAAACTGTATAGAGAAGAGATAAAAACTATTGTAGCATTTTTTAAACACATCGGAAGAAACAGTATAGAGATTAGAAACCAAAAGAGAGCGAGAATGCATGAAATTGCAGGCCAGCAGTAAGGCTGGTCGACCGCTCGGTTCACCAACGTGCACAAACGTGCACATGGCAGCTCGGTCGATCACCCGGTCTACTGTAGCAGGAGAACGGTTGACCGCTCGGTCGACCGACTGGCATGCATGAGTCTCGGTTGGACTCGGTCGGCCGATGGTTGGCTGAGTGGATGGGTCAGTCAATCGCCCGGTTGGCCGACAGGCGTATATGGGTGCGATCTGCATCTTCTTTCAGGATTCGAACTTCGTTTCAGAATTGGAGTCAAATCCAATTGGGTTTCCTAAAATCCTGGGTCTCTTTGGCTATAAATAAAGAGGTAGAGCCCTCTTGAATTGTATGCAAAGTACAAGTTGTATTGGTTGTTGAATCAATAAAATCTCTCTCCCCCTTACCCCGAGGACGTAGGCAAATTGTCGAATCTCGTTAAATATTGTGTTGGCTTTATCTCTTATTTCTTTGTTCTTATTTTCTGGGAACTTCTCTGTTGCATCTATCTCTATTAGTGGATTTCTCATTGGTTGTTACCTCGCACGCAACATCTCTAACGTCACAGCGGAGGAGGAAGCCAGTCAGCCCACTTACCAAGGCACACCCCTGTCCCCGACAACAACATAGCAGTGGCCTGGAACCGGCCTATTCTTGAGATCTTTCACACATCCGGTTTAAAGTCTGGGACATGGTTCTGATATCACTTATAAGACTCGAGAGACCATCCTAAAAAGTTGACCCGTTAAGTGGAGTAGTCCAAATATCAAGTCTAACCGATGTGAGACTATTTGTTCACACTATGCTCAACAGACCAAAAGACTGTATTCTTGCATCTCCTCACAACATTTACAGTACCAGGTACATTGTTTGTCATTAATCAATTGTAAGTGTTTGTCTTAAGTCATTAGAGAATCCAGTTTGAGGTCCCACCAAGTTTATTATCCCGTTTAACTCAAACTCTTATGAGATGTCCTGAGAGTGTATGGCAATCAAAGAGTGGGGTTGAAAGCAAGAAATTGGGTTCTTTTTGCAAGTGTGAAAATGCTTAGTAATCAGTAAATTAGTAAAAAGAAAATTTCAGGTCAGCAAGTATGTTTGCTAAGAAAGAAAGCAGTGAAATTGAGAGTCTACTTGCGTGTTTGCAATCAAAGTGGGCGAAAATAAGAAAATGAGAAAGTATAATTGCTCATTTTTTTATCTATTCAAATATCGAAAAAAGAAAATAAGAAAATCTCTTTTCTTTTTCTTTTTTCTCTTCTACAAAATCATTTCCTCACTTTCAGAGTGCTGCAGTTAATTTTGTGGTAATGTAAATCGCATTTGTAATAAATTGTAGCACAAAATAGTTAATTGTTTATCTCACTTACATTCTAATTACAGTCCATTTTTTATTTTTCTTAATTAATTTTTATTTTAATATTATTTTGTGGTCAACTTTTTCATTTCCACTTCCACATTACCATCCAAATACCAGAAAAGTCATAACATTTTTCAAATCACACTACCCAACAACATTCAAATATCAAAAAACTTACTAACTAATTCTCAAGTTCTAAAGGGAACTATTACCACTTCCTCACTTCTTCACTTCCTCACTTCCACCGTTAATCAAACAGGCCCGCTAAGAAACCTCAAAGTTGTATCCAAGTAGCATTTTGCTATGACTTATTTGGTACTAGATAGCAATTGAAGATGATTAAAATATCTAATTTGTAATTAGTGCTGGAGCTTCTGGACAAAAATATCTTACATGCTTGAAGAGTTGGTCCAAAAAATCAGGCCCTTGGTAGGCAGCGCAATTGGAATACTGTCTGAAGTTGGCTTCTCTTACAAATTGCTAGAAAGTTAAGTAGTTGGGCGGTGGTTCATTTGTCCTACTGCCGTTCTCTTCTTTCCTATTGAAAGTGACTTGAATATATACAAACAAGCCAAGTCTTAATCAAGCCACCCTTCAGCCACCCTCGAAAAATAATTCAGCCACCCTAATATGCCTCATTTTCTTTATCTTCTCCCCTTTTAATTATTGGATTTTTTATTGTTTTTTTCCGTGAACGTGGTCACTTTGACTGAATCACGTTAAACACTGGTGTTGTTCTCTTTGTCCCTATTAGCTTATAACTGATTTTTGTTTAGTCCCTACTTGTACTTATCATCTCTTGTATTAAAAGCTCATTGCTTCAACAAACTGGTATTAGAGTTAGTGTTATTTTCTTGTGAGTTTTCAGATGACTTCAACAAAGTACAAAGTAGATAAGTTTGACGGGAGAAATAACTTCAGTTTGTAAAGTCAAAATGCGGGCTATCTTAGTGCAGCAAGAATTGTTGAAAGCCGTGTTCAATAATGACAAGTTATCAGAATCTATGTCCGAGGATGAGAAGGAAGAATTCGAGATGAAGGCACATAGTGCCACACAACTTTGTCTAGGCGACGAAGTTTTGCGGGAGGTTGCCGACAAAGATACCGCCGTCGGTTATGGCTCAAATTAGAGAACTTGTATATGACTAAGTCCCTGACCAACAAGCTCTACTTGAAGCAGCGCCTCTTTACCCTTCGCATGAAGGAAGATACGCTAATTTAAATACCGCTTAGATGAGTTCGATAAAATTCTCATAAATTTGAAGAATATTGATGTTAAAATAATTGAAAAAGATGAAGCTCTCATCTTATTATACTCATTACCTCTTACAATCGAAAATTTTGTTAATAGCATACTCTATGGCAGAAATATACTCTATTTAGAAGATATCAAAGTCTTACACTAAAAGGAGCTAAGCCAGAAAGTTTCGGTCGTAGGAAGTGAGAATCAAGTAAAGACTTATTCTTCTGTGATCATACAAAGAAGGGTCAAAAAAATCTCGAGAAAAATCTAGATCTAAATCTAGGTTAAGAAAAAATATTGAGTGTCATTATTGTCAAAAATTTGAACACTCTAAAAAAGATTATTTAGTGTTGGGTCCTTCGTGTAGCAGTGGAGAGTGATTCTTGTTTTTTGTTAATGAACTGAATTTGAAGCTTGATTTTCTTCCTCTCGTTGATAGCTTACTGGTAAAGTATAAGCTTTAAGCAATGATTGAAATATCAAAGAGATTGGAAGTAGAAACTTGAACTGAGCAAGTTGTAAAGTGTCTTCTCTCTTATCTTCCAACACTCTTATGTGTATTCTCTCCTCTTTTTCTAAAATACTCCTTCTTTATAACTTCTCATAGATATTTATAAAGATTTCTGGGGTGTAACCGACTCCTTAAATCTCTTCATAGTGGAGATTTATTCTCCATTATGTGGAGAGAAAGTGAGTGCAATTGACCCAGTAAATTATTGTCTATTACAGCAGAAATGTGGGTCTTGCATTGGACATGGACCTCGCTTTGACGTTGGAACGTGGAGCTCATAGGCTCACGTTAGTGTTGAAAAATAGAAATCACAGACATACGTTTTGTAGTTGAAATGCGACCCTGAGGTCCACATTTTGAAGAAACAATGTGATCTTCATGTTTGTTAAAGAACGCGACCTTCGCGTTTGTTGATAAAATGCGAGATTTGCATTTTGAGTTAAAACGTAACCCTCGCGTTTATCATGAAGCCCACATTTTAAGGCTTTTTCTTTAATAATTTTTAGACAGCCTACACTTGGGCCCCGTAATTGATCTGGTGGACTCTTTTTGAGGAGGTTTTTTGGATTTTGAGGGAGAGACCTTGAGTGTAAGAACTCAGCTTTCAAGGAAAGCATCAATTTGAAATAGAGATTTTCTAGCACGATTGATCGGATCATCAACCTCACACTATAAGCGAGAGGATATCTTGGTTATTGGTGATAATTAAAGATTTCAACACAGCTAACAGGCAAAGGCAGAAAATTTTTATATGAAAACTCAAATTGAGAAAAATCACGGGGAGAAAAGTGAGAATTCACTATAGTCCCAAGGTTACAATGAATTCAGCGAAATATTATTGTGTTTACAACTTCAAGGATGCGATCCACTTTCTCGATGGACATTCAGGTGCATAAATACCTTGTGGCATTGTAGTCGATGGTGCGGATATTTTAGATCTTCATAACAACACGATTTGCACGTTGCGATTTTCTCATAACTGCTTAGATAATAGCGCCTGATTATTAAAATTGATACACAGAGATATTTGTCACTATCCATAACTGTCCCCACTAAAATATAAGTGCTGAAAGATTTAGAACCTGGGGATAATCTGGTAGCATAACTGACTCTGTGAATCTAGGAATCCTACCGCTAAGTTTATTTCGCGTGAAGGCGAGAGTCTTCGCGGAGGGCCTTTGTTGCAGGGGTCAGGGCTTCCGACTAGTGGAATGGTTCTGCCCGAGTAGAATATCCGGGTGAATGATCCCATATAGATGTAGTCAGGGAGGGACCTGTCAGTTGCGGATGTCAAAGAGGGACCTCGGGTGGAGTGTGGACTCAAAGAGAGATTTAGCAGTTGCGGATGTCAGAGAGGGACCTCGGGTGGAGTATGGACTCAAAGAGAGATTTAGCAGTTGTGAATGTCGGAGAGTCAGAGAGGGACCTGACAGTTGTGGATGTCAGAGAAGAACCTCGGTCAAGTGTGAACACGGGCAAGGCCTGAGGCTTTCTCCTTGGACCCCAGATGAGCCAGCTAGCATGTTGAGTTTATTGTCCGCTTGTGATGCTCACGATGCAGTGGGACACGTGTCACGATATTGATGAAGGTAAAAATTTGACTACTACAGATGCCTCTCGCTCTTTCAATTGTCAGAGTCATGAGAGGGGAATCAAAAGAGAGAAGCTGATAAGAGCTTTTAAGTACTTCTAAGTTCTTCTAGAAGTCAATGCAAGTGAGGATCTAGATCATTAGCCTGAATCCCTGGAATTATGACTGGAGGCCACACAATTGGATGACAGCTGGCGTGGTAATTAATTGGATTAGCAGGAAATTTGTGATGGGTCTCTTTTCAAATCCTGGTATCATTATAACTGAGATCGTGTAGAAGAAGTTGTTGATATTCTGCAAATTTGGTTGACTGAGAATCTTGGGATGTAACCGACTTTTTCAGAGATTGGAGATTTGAATTGGGGACATTTTGACTCCTCCTCCATCTATAAATAGGGTGAAGCTCTGTGGTTGAAATCTGCCCATATTTCAAAGACCTTCTTGCTTTTGTAAGGACCCGAGGAACCATCCCCAAACACTAGTCTTTTAGGTAGAGTTACACAAATCCTTATAAACCCAAGGCCATTCCCATGTCTAGCTGATGTGGGACTATTTGTTCGACCCAAACTTTCACCATTCCCTCCCTCGAACAAAGAGTCTCCTTGTAAGCTCATCTTCACACCTGGAATACCATCTTTACACCTGGAAGATATATGCTCCATCGAGATCCTCTTTACTGCATTGGTGATCGCACGCCTTATGTGAAGTACAACTTGCAGCCTCTCCTCTTCTTCGTGTTTGTAAGACATGTCTTACGTGAAGTAGGACTCCTGCTACCAATCTCGAGAGCTCAACTAGCTCTATAGGGACTTTATTGCGCCTTTTTGTACCCTAAGAATTGAACAGTTTTATCCCCCCTCAAACAAAGAGTTCGGGCCTTCTTGCAAACCAATCTTCCTCACTTCTCATCCGAGAAGATCATGTGCTCAATAGAGGTCACTCTGCTTCACTATGTTAGGTAACAATACGTCTTACATGAAGCACCTAAGAGCACTCATCTTCACTCGTTGGAGACAGCACGTCTTACATGAAGCACCTGGAGCATGGTTACCTCCCTCGAGAGCTTAATCTTTATAGAATCAACTTAACAGGGGCCCATTGCGCTTTCCGCTGTGCCTTGGGGGAATCGAACATCACCCACAACACACTCGATTAAGTTCGGGGCATGACTCTGATACCATTTGTAAGGACTAGGGACACCATCCCAAACAACTAGTCTTTTAGGTGGCCCAAATTCTTATAAACCCAAGACCAACCCCACGTCCTGCTGATATGGGACAATTTGTTCAACCCAAATTTCCAACAGCTTCCATATTCCTTGTCCTGGTGGGTTGCAATGTCTTTCTTCTTATTCGTCCGGTGAAAGAAAGAGAGAGGATGAAGATGGTGGGAATGGATGTTGGGCTCTTGCTGCTTGGGAGTTTAGTAGGCACAAAATATCAATCTTTACAATGAGCTTGTCGTAAAATATCAATTTTCATGACAAGTCTCTGTTGCAAGGAAGAATTGACCGTGCCTCTACTTTGACCTGATTTGTTCGTCTGACCTCCGATCGGATCAATCCAGCTCTCACCTTGTGGCTCGAAGTTCTCCTTCTCAGTTGTATATATGAGGAAGGGGTGGGGTTTGTCTAGGCAGTCATGCCAGTGGATCTGATTAAATCGCCGTCTTTCATGTCTGGTATTCTTCACTCTGGTCGAAAGCCAGGAAGAGAGTGTGGGTACATTGCTCTGATGGAATGCTTTCGTCGAAGTTGAATATCTAGGTAAATGATCCCGGATAGATATAGTCGAAAAGGGATCTGACAGTTGCGGATGTCGAAGAGAGATCTCGGGTCGAGTGTGGACTCGGAGAGGGACCTAAAAATTACTAATGTCAGAGAGGGACCTCAGCTCAAGTGTGGACTCTGGGCCAGACCCGAGGCTTTCTTTTTGGACCCGCAATGGGCCAGCTAGCATGTCGAATTTTTTGTTCACTTGCGACGTGCGGTAGAACACTATAGCATGTTTTGAGATCTGAATATGACCACTACAGCAGAGTTAGCCTATATGAAGATATTACTTTACCTACGGACAAATAATTTTAGATTTATAATTTTTCTTTCTTAGCAAGTTGTAGATTTATAATTATTCTTTTTTGTTAGGTTTTCCCTCTTATTTTGAGATCTTTTTTTCCCTTTAGTGCAGTGCCTTCATAATCTTCAGAAAGACTCTCCTAATTCTTATCAGTATCTTCAGTATACTTGTTCAGTTATTCCTATCCATAATTATAATTTTTCTTGATGCTATTTATTTGGTTTTCAAAGTTAGTCGTAAAGATTTTTGCAATAAATAGATTAGATTTAACATTCTAATTGACATTCTAAATTTGAAAAGTTTGGACATTTGTTTATTTTTTTGGCTATTTAGGTTTACTACTATGCATAGTGCGTTTTAATCTATAAATCACTGCGATCAGTCATAAACAAACAATTAAATCAGGTACGAAAACTGTATTTTAGGTATATTACTATTAAGAAAAATGCTAGACAATATGCAAGTATATAATTATATAGAATGAAGACCCAGAAATGTAGAAGCACCAAAATATAGAAACTCTTAAGTAATGCAAATTTTATTTATAATAATATTCTAATCCTAAATTTAATATAATTCTCCAACACCTCTAGCGAACTCTCACGATGTATGAAACATTAAGAGTTTGAAAGAGTGTGGCTGATGAGGAGATGATTTTAGACGATATGGAGCATATTCTGAATAAGAGATCTAAAGATATCTACTAGAGAAATGAATTCTTGACCGAGGATGGAGTTGTAGGGAGATAGGAAATAGAGGAGATAAAGGAAGGTAGCACAGAGATCAGAAGACAAAGGGAGAGAATGGCGCATTGAAGTAGGCCATGAAAGCACCCAGTCGACCAGCATGGTCGACCGGTAGAGAAGGCCGGTCGACCGTCCGGTTGACCGGTGTGCACGACATGCACAGGTATATCCCAGTCGACCGCCCGGTCGACCGTGGTAAGGAACGGTTGACCGCATGGTCGACCGACTAACAAGGCTCCACTCTCGGTTATTGTCGATCGACCGGACCAGTCGATCGAGGCATTAGTCAGTCGACCGGCCGGTCGACCGACAGACACGTTTTGATTATCCTTTCTGGATTCGCATTTCTTTTCTGTTTGGGATCGAATTCAACCAGGGTTTCCTAATACCCTAGAACTCTGTGCTTATAAATAAGGGCTAGAGCTCTCATGTATTGTATCCCCTAAAAATTGTAATATCCCTAAGTTGAGATACTGTATATTTATATTTTTATTTGTAAAGTATCCTAATCCAACCCATTTGTATAAACCCAATAACCTATACCATTAAACCGAAACCCAACTCATTATAATCCAAAACAAAAATCTAAATCATATCAAATCTTAACTAACTAAATCTTATATCCTAACCAACTCCAAAATTCTCTCCACTAAAATCAAATCCTAACAAACCATATCTGATCCTAATGTCCTTCAAATTCTAGACTATCTTCATGATCCTCTTCTACCTACGACAACCGCCAGCCCCAGTCCAGCCGGCCCCTTCACCCGCAGCCGCCCCTGCAGGGAACCAGCGGCAGCCGTCCAGCAGCGAGCAGCCCCGAGCCCAGCCTCCTCCTTGGTTGCGCAGCCCAGATCTGTAGAAGATCCAGGCCGCCCTTTCCCTTGCCGCCCAGCCGTGCCCCCGTGTCCAGGCGCAGCCAGGCCGGCCCTCTCTCGTGCGCAGCGACGACGAATCAGAGCAGCCGTGCACCTTCCAGGCTCCCACCAGCAGCAGCCCATCTGGCCTCCGACAGGCCCTTCACGCGCACAGCAGCGAACGACACCCAATGTGAGTGTCTCTTCCTCCCTCTCTCTTTATATAATTTCGTGTTTCTAGATGTGTTTATGCGTGTGGTATGAATTAGCATGTGATGTAGAAATTCTATGCATTGATATGTGCAAGAGAGAATATGTATATATATTTAATTGTATGTGAGATCAGGCGTTAATGTTCTCCGTTCTCTGTTCTGGCAGAGATATTAGTCGACTAATACCTGATATTAGTCGACTAATACTCTGTTAGTCGACTTATCCAGCACCCCTAGTCGACTAGGTTTCTTCCTAGGAATGTATTGACTCTCTGTTTTCCCTGCTGGTCGACTTGATCATCTTTATAGTCGACTAGCAGTTGGTGTAGTCAACTTGGGCTACCCTTGTAGTCGACTAACTCCTTCTCTAGTCGACTACTTAATTCCCCTAGTCGACTAGTATTGGCCTGTCAGCTAGGTATAGTCATCTTTTGGATTGTGAACTTCGCCCAGGAGTATGTATTGATTATTGATGGATGAATGTGACTTCAAGAGATGGATATTGGTATTAATGACTTGATCTAATAGAACTTAGATGCATGTATATAGTATGTTACCAATTGTTGGGATATAATGATTGATCTTAATAGGAGTGGTGATTTGCGAAGACTTGAGAATCAGAATAGATTGTTGGAGTTAGAGGACTAGTACTGATTATTGATATATGATGGGATAACGATCATATCAGATTGCTTGATTTGTATTGATACTTATTGAGCATGTAACTATTGGAATCATGAGTGGGTTGTGTTGACTTTAGATTGACCTGGGACTTATACTATTTACATTGAATGATAATCAGTAGTTGGACGTGACTTTATTAGTTGAGTATTGAGGATATATCAGATATGACCCTATTAGTTGAGTTGTAACTTAGATTGATCTTGAGTTGGAGGTTATCCAGAATCTATATTCCTTATATTGGAACCTGACTTGTATTGAGGCGAGATTGACGTTATTGGCATTTGGGATTTGTTTAGATGATATATTGATGATGTTGAGTACCAAGGGTAGGTAGTCTAGACCATAAGTTATCTGAGGATGATTTCCTTACTTTAATATGATTCAGTATGTGTTGACTTGTTATTCATTTATTGGTGATGATTCATTCAGATATGGATGTGGACTTGTTATGATGTTAGAGAATGGATTACACCTGTTAACAGAGATTTAGTTATTGTGATAGTGACCTAATCGATATCAGTGATCTTGTACTCAGGGTTACTAGATAGCAGTTATTAGTTCATTAGCAGATATGTTTATCTTTTTGATGATAACACAAGTGAGAATTAGTTGGATATTAGTGAGCTAAACTTGACTGGTCATGCATGGCACCTGACTGATTAACCTATTTTTTAGATTACTGGGAAATGATTGTTTGACCGTAACCACGGTACAGTTCTATTGTTCATCGTATACACGGTTACTGTTACTGTTACTGTTACTGATATTGTTCACCGTATATACGATTACTGATTTACTGTTACTGTACTGTTATTGTTACTGTCACCGTATCGTCCCAGTATTCTAGAGAACATGGACATTGACTGATTTTATTGAATTGAATAAATAATAAAGTAATTGAACAACTTACACCGGGATTGGGGAAATTGATGAAGGAGACAGCGTCTGTATTTTGGGTGGACCTAAGATACAGGTTGCGCAGCCGACTGAGGGTTCCACTGCAGGGTTCTTGGGGATGACTGGCATCCCATCTGTACTGTTACTGTTCCACTGTTTTCACAGTGAGATTACTGTTACTGTTACTGAGTACCTAGCGGTACGGCCTGGTTCAGCGCCAGGAAACTGAGGCCGTGGTCCCGGGTATGTACGGGACCCACCTAAAGCATGGACAATGTCTCCAACCGATCAGTTTCAATAACTTAAGGGCATCGATTGGCATGTGTGGTAGGCGTAGTATGGGATGCGTCTATTATATGTGACAATTGGTGTTCGCTGACATAATTAATAATAAACTGTTGATGCTTTGTGACTGACTGTAATCACCTGATTGTATATCACTATGTTAGACTCATGATTATAACCATGACCAGATTATCATAACCAGGACCAGACTTATGACCAGAGTTGGATGCCAACCTAGTGACATGTGATAGATTACACGCCTTGACATTGATTGCATATTTACAGTTGTGTCATTTGTCTGCTACCTGTATTTATGTTTTTATCATATGTGTTACTGTTCAGTTATTTATTGTGTTATTTTGTCCTTCTATCTGCAGTTGTTCTTACTGTTATATATGCACATGGTTTCTTCTGCACGAGCTGTTTCCCCTTTACACACACACTCATTATGGTCGCGTTCTGACGACCCTGGGTTTGCACGTCCAGCTATTGGACGGTTGTTCTAATGTGCAGGTGTTCGACGAGACTGTACGTCTTGCGAGAAACTGGACGCTCATTCTTCCATTTCTGGTATCCTCATCTCTTTTATATTTCTGCTATCTTTGATTCTACCTTTATCACTTTCAGCTGTCATCTTCTTGTCATTATTCATCTGCTATCATTGTGTAGTCTTATATGTATTATTGCAGTGACCATTGATTGTTATGCTTCTGATTTATAGCTTGATCAGGTTACATTTAGGCTTAGCGTGTATACGTGGGGTATTTTCCTTGCGTATATACGTCGCCGACTCTCGTCACGCCTCCTTTTCCGCGTATTTTGGGAAGCGGGGCGTGATAGGGTTTTCTTGGTATCAGAGCCAGGTTCGCAATAAAACGGACTTGATTCTTACCGATAACTTGGACGAGTTATAACTACACTGCAATATACATATAGGATTCACACGATGATATTGAGTCCACTTGAGAATTGACTGTCCTATCTTTGAGAATTCATCTCTTTAACCTTTCGATCTCCCTGATCGCACCTCTTCTTTTAGAGTGATCTGAATTCCATCTTGATTTTTATTCTTCTTTTGATTCTATCTTTTCTGATCTTATCTTTTAAAACTGGTTACCTCATTCTGAAGCTGGTAGCAGAGATCAGAGTGGCGCAGCGGAATCGTGGTGTTCCAGTGAAGCGATGTGGAAGCTTGTTTGTGTTTTCCCTTGATTTTTTATTCCTTACCATTCCCTGCCTTATTTGAATTTCGAGGACGAAATTTTTATAAGGTGGGTAGAATGTAATATCCCTAAGTTGAGATACTGTATATTTATATTTTTATTTGTAAAGTATCCTAATCCAACCCATTTGTATAAACCCAATAACCTATACCCATTAAACCGAAACCCAACTCATTATAATCCAAAACAAAAATCTAAATCATATCAAATCTTAACTAACTAAATCTTATATCCTAACCAACTCCTAAATTCTCTCCACTAAAATCAAATCCTAACAAACCATATCTGATCCTAATCTCCTTCAAATTCTAGACTATCTTCATGATCCTCTTCTACCTACAACAGCCGCCAGCCCCAGTCCAGCCGGCCCCTTCACCCGCAGCCGCCCCTGCAGGGAACCAGCGACAGCCGTCCAGCAGCGAGCAGCCCCGAGCCCAGCCTCCTCCTTGGTTGCGCAGCCCAGATCTGTAGCAGATCCAGGCCGCCCTTTCCCTTGCCGCGCAGCCGTGCCCCCGTGTCCAGGCGCAGTGATTGTTATTCATTTTTGCATATTTTACCACATCCATACCATGCATATTGCAAATAAAAATGTGATTTTTAATCCTTTTCTCTCTATTTTTGCAGGTCCATATTCTAATTAGAAAAAGCCCAAAATCCCTTTAATTATCAAGAATTAAAGAAAAATAAATCAAAGCCCAAAGAGAGCCCAAAGGTTGAGGCCAAGATCTGGGGATATCTACGCGCCAACTCAAACTTCCAGAAGGTCCACGTGGCTAACAACTTAACAAGAAAATCGCAACAGAAATCTCAGCCTCAACGGCCAAGATCTTGCCACGCTTTCCTGGATTTTGCCGCGTATCTGCGGCAGTTACAAGGCCGTTGAAGCCTGAGATTCTCTCCAACAACCTGGGTTCTAGATACTTCTCTCTGAGGCTATAAATACATCACCAGGGACTTCGCAAAAATATATGGAAGATAGAAGAGAGAGAAGAGAATAGGGAAGATATTGTATTTTGATTTCCCTCTAGGTTTTATTTCTCTTAGTCTTCTTCCTCCCTAGAAATTCTGCAAAAAGAGAGATTGTGAAAGAGAGAAAGCTTGTGTAAATCAAGGGTGACAACTTGTGAAGTAAGGTTTAATCCAATCTCCTTTCTCTACTTGAGCATTTTCTAGTACTTTACTTGTATTTCTTTCATTTCAAACTTTACTTCAATTGCACTCTTATTCATGAATTGCTTTTCTTTTCTTGTAATGGCTAGTAGCTAAATTCCTCTACATGACTAGCTAACAACTAATCTTGCTTAACTTCTAACTCTTGGGTGAATGCAATTACTTCATCTTGCAATTGTTGAGTCTATTTGATCCATGATGAAGATGATGGTTTACTTTCATGCTTGGCACTCTCTTGTTGTAATTCTCCATATGATTCATGTATGCCTCATTTAGAGCCTTGTCTTAGAACAAGTGCCTTGATGGAACTTGGAGATGGATCACCAATCATATGCTAATTGTTGTACAACTTCTTTACTTCAATTAATAAATATTGTATCTTCTTCCTTAGCATCCCTTGAGTGACTACTCTTTTGATTCCACCATTGAAAGTCTAACTTGAAGGCCTATGACATCAATGAGGCTACAAGATAAATTCAAGAATGATCAACCGACATCAAAGTGGGAAAGTAACTAGACCAACACGCAAGACAAACATATGCCGATGAATCAACATGAGGCAAGCATCACCCTAACGGAGATTAGTAAGTTAGCAAGTTAGTAATGTTAGCTAGTCATGGCTCTTCTCATCTAAAAGTTTTCTACAAGTTTTTCCTTCTTTTAGTATTAATTCTAAAGCAAATCTTGTCTTCTAGTCTTTTCATTTTATTTCATAGTTTTCATTCCATGTACACACTAACCACCAATTCTTTCATTTCTTTTTCCATGTCTTTTGCATTCTTTTAAAACAAAGAAGAACCTTCGTTTTCTATCTTCACATTAAACCGTAAAGCTTCCATCGTGAGCTCTCCTTGTGGATTCGACCCGTATAGCTTGTGCTACTACGGTTAATTGGAAAGGATACATCGATCATATTGAATACATTGTGGAGTGATCAAAGCACCTAAGGTTGACTCTAAACCTACTTTCTTTTGTTGAATATCTGTGCAACTTCACACTATACTTCCCCTTCCAATCACGCAGCCAGGCCGGCCCTCTCTCGTGCACAGCGACAACGAATCAGAGCAGCCGTGCACCTTCCAGGCTCCCACCAGCAGCAGCCCATCCGGCCTCCGACAGGCCCTTGACGCGCACCGCAGCGAACGACACCCAATGTGAGTGTCTCTTCCTCCCTCTCTCTTTATTTAATTTCGTGTTTCTAGATGTGTTTATGCGTGTGGTATGAATTAGCATGTGATGTAGAAATTCTATGCATTGATATGTGCAAGAGAGGATATGTATATATATTTAATTGTATGTGAGATCAGGCGTTAATGTGCCTCTGTTCTCTGTTCTGGCAGAGATATTAGTCGACTAATACCTGATATTAGTCGACTAATACTCTGTTAGTCGACTTATCCAGCACCCCTAGTCGACTAGGTTTCTTCCCAGGAATGTATTGACTCTCTGTTTTCCCTGCTGGTCGACTTGATCATCTTTATAGTCGACTAGCAGTTGGTGTAGTCGACTTTGGCTACCCTTGTAGTCGACTAACTCCTTCTCTAGTCGACTACTTAATTCCCCTAGTCGACTAGTATTGGCCTGTCAGCTAGGTATAGTCATCTTTTGGATTGTGAACTTCGCCCAGGAGTATGTATTGATTATTGATGGATGAATGTGACTTCAGGAGATGGATATTGGTATTAATGACTTGATCTAATAGAACTTAGATGCATGTATATAGTATGTTACCAATTGTTGGGATATAATGATTGATCTTAATAGGAGTGGTGATTTGCGAAGACTTGGGAATCAGAATAGATTGTTGGAGTTAGAGGACTAGTACTGATTATTGATATATGATGGGATAACGATCATATCAGATTGCTTGATTTGTATTGATACTTATTGAGCATGTAACTATTGGAATCATGAGTGGGTTGTGTTGACTTTGGATTGACCTGGGACTTATACTATTTACATTGAATGATAATCAGTAGTTGGACGTGACTTTATTAGTTGAGTATTGAGGATATATCAGATATGACCCTATTAGTTGAGTTGTGACTTAGATTGATCTTGAGTTGGAGGTTATCCAGAATCTATATTCCTTATATTGGAACCTGACTTGTATTGAGGCGAGATTGACGTTATTGGCATTTGGGATTTGTTTAGATGATATATTGATGATGTTGAGTACCAAGAGTCGGTAGTCTAGACCATAAGTTATCTGAGGATGATTTCCTTACTTTAATATGATTCAGTATGTGTTGACTTGTTATTCATTTATTGATGATAATTTAAGTGATGATTCATTCAGATATGGATGTGGACTTGTTATGATGTTAGAGATTGGATTATACCTGTTAACAGAGATTTAGTTATTGTGATAGTGACCTAGTCGATATCAGTGATCTTGTACTCAGGGTTACCAGATAGCAGTTATTAGTTCATTAGCAGATATGTTTATCTTTTTGATGATAACACAAGTGAGAATTAGTTGGATATTAGTGAGCTAAACTTGACTGGTCATGCATGGCACCTGACTGATTAACCTATTTTTTAGATTACTGGGAAATGATTGTTTGACCGTAACCACGGTACAGTTCTATTGTTCATCGTATACACGGTTACTGTTACTGTTACTGTTACTGATATTGTTCACCGTATATACGATCACTGATTTACTGTTACTGTACTGTTATTGTTACTGTCACCGTATCGTCCCAGTATTTTAGAGAACATGGACATTGACTGATTTAACTGAATTGAATAAATAATAAAGTAATTGAACAACTTACACCGGGATTGGGGAAATTGATGGAGGAGACAGCGTCTGTATTTTGGGTGGACCTAGGATACAGGTTGCGCAGCCGACTGAGGGTTCCACTGCAGGGTTCTTGGGGATGACTGGCATCCCATCTGTACTGTTACTGTTCCACTGTTTTCACAGTGAGATTACTGTTACTGTTACTGAGTACCTAGCGGTACGGCCTGGTTCAGCGCCAGGAAACTGAGGCCGTGGTCCCGGCTATGTACGGGACCCACCTAAAGCATGGACAATGTCTCCAACCGATCAGTTTCAATAACTTAAGGGCATCGATTGGCATGTGTGGTAGGCGTAGTATGGGATGCGTCTATTATATGTGACAATTGGTGTTCGCTGACATAATTAATAATAAACTGTTGATGCTTTGTAACTGACTGTAATCACCTGATTGTATATCACTATGTTAGACTCATGATTATAACCATGACCAGATTATCATAACCAGGACCAGACTTATGACCAGAGTTGGATGCCAACCTAGTGACATGTGATAGATTACACGCCTTGACATTGATTGCATATTTACAGTTGTGCCATTTGTCTGCTACCTGTATTCATGTTTTTATCATATGTGTTACTGTTCAGTTATTTATTGTGTTATTTTGTCCTTCTATCTGCAGTTGTTCTTACTGTTATATATGCACATGGTTTCTTCTGCATGAGCTGTTTCCCCTTTACACACACACTCATTATGGTCGCGTTCTGACGACCCTGGGTTTGCACGTCCAGCTATTGGACGGTTGTTCTAATGTGCAGGTGTTCGACGAGACTGTACGTCTTGCGAGGAACTGGACGCTCATTCTTCCATTTCTGGTATCCTCATCTCTTTTATATTTCTGCTATCTTTGATTCTACCTTTATCACTTTCAGCTGCCATCTTCTTGTCATTATTCATCTGCTATCATTGTGTAGTCTTATATGTATTATTGCAGTGACCATTGATTGTTATGCTTCTGATTTATAGCTTGATCAGGTTACATTTAGGCTTAGCGTGTATACGTGGGGTATTTTCCTTGCGTATATACGTCGCCGACTCTCGTCGCGCCTCCTTTTCCGCATATTTTGGGAAGCGAGGCGTGACAAAAATCCTTCTGAAAATCTCCCCTGAAAATTCCTTGAATCAATAAAATCTCTCTCTCCCTTGCACCGAGGACGTAGGCACGTTGCCGAACCTCGTTAAATACTATGTTGATTGCTTTTCTCTATTGTTCTCTGTTCTTATCGTGTCGGGTATATGTCCGGCTGCATCAGTCTCCTGTTGGCGGATTCCTCAGAGGGTTGTTGCCAATGGCGCAGGAGCAACAATTGGTATCAGAGCATCACAGGTTCGTCGTGGGATCGTATGTTAACTCTAAAGGCATCAGTTGTTGTTTGGTAGAGATCGTGTGTCGATCTCAGAGCAGCGGTAGGACTGTTTGTGGGATCGTGTGTCGATCTCAAAACACTGTGTGGATTGCTCGAGGAAACAATTCGAAGGAGTAGATAGTTTCAGAAAGTTTTTGAGGGTTTCGCGTGGAGGTAAAAATTCTATCTTTATCTAGTTTGTTTTATCTAACTCCGTTTGCTTTTCGCATTGCTTTGAGGAATCAGTTGAGAAGATGGCTAGAGATCGTATATCAAATCCACATCCGTTGAGGATTGATGTGGTGAAATTCGACGACAAGAACAACTTCAGTATGTGGAGATGTGAAGTAATGGATGCGCTGACGGCATCGAATCTCGAAGACACTCTACGGTTGGAGAAGAAGCGCGCATCAACAACTGAAGAAGATTGGGATAAGATGAACCGTACGGTGTGTGGCTTGATCAGGTCTTATTTGACACAAGATATCAAGTATCATGTGTTGCATGAAACATCTATAAGGCAGCTGTGAGAGATCCTGAAGAAGAAGTATCTTACGAAAAGCGTCGAATTATGATTGCAGTTGAAGAGTAAGCTTTATCGTTTCCAGATGCAGAGAGGATGCTTCATCAACGAACACATGAATAGCTACACAAAGCTTCTTACAGATCTACTTAATGTGGATGTGGAGATCGATGAAGATGATAAGGTGGTAATTCTGTTGAATTCTCTTCCTCAAGAAGAATATGAGACCTTTACTATTACATTGATCAATGGAAGAAAATCGCTTAGCTACAGTAAGATGTCTGCTGCTCTTGTGAGTTATGAAGTAAGGAGACAAGACAGACTTCTTCTTCAGGAAGCACAACAGCAGAGGCATTGTCGATAAGAGGCAGGAGTTCTAATAGGAAGGAAAGAGATGATTAGGGAAGATCGAAGTGCAGATCAGGCTTCAGAGATCTGAAGAGGAATCAGTGCGCCTTGTGCAAGGAGCTAGGGCACTGGAAGGTTGACTGTTCGAAGGCCAAAGGTAAGAAGAAGGAGTTGATGACCGAGGCAAATCTCGCGAAAGTGGCCAGTACTAAAGCCAGTATATCACAGGTGGATGGATCGGATTCAGACTCATCGGTATTCTCTCTCTGTTACTACTTCTACTGTCAATTACTCAGATAATGCTGAGTGGATCTTAGATACCGAAGCTACCTATCATGTGTGCCCGAATAGGACCTGATTTTCTAGCTTTGAGAAGCTAGATGGATGCTTCACAGTTATGGATGATGATCATCCGTATAATGTGAAAGGGATGGGTACAGTCCGTATCAAGATGTTTGATAAGATAGTATGAGAATTGAAGGAGGTGAGGTAAGTACCTCAACTCAAAAGAAATCTTATCTCTATTGGTGCTTTAGAAGCATTGGGCCTTGTGGTATCTATACGAGATGGCATTCTCAAGATGACAAGGCTCAATGGTGGTTATGAAGGGCGTCGGCTGCAACAATCTTTACTACTTGAAGGGTAGTACAGTTACAGGTCAGGTAGAGACTTCTAATTCTTCAAATGATGATTGTACACAGATCTGACAGATGAAGGTCGGACATGGAGGTGAAAAGTCTTTGCAAGCTCCTGCAAAGAAAGGATCTTTGGAAGGTGCTGCTACCTACAACTTGGTGGGTGAACACAGCATTCTGGACAAGAAGAAGGTGAAATTCAGCACTAGTACTCACCGCTCGGAAGGACTTCTTGATTGTTTTCACGTAAGTGTTTGGGGACCTGCTAAGACTGCATCGCTTGGAGGTCATAGGAACTTTGTCTCTTTTATTGATAATTTATCTAGGCATTGTTGGATATATCCAATGAGACAAAGGTGTGAAGTCCAAGATATATTGGTGAAGTGGAAAGGAAAAATGGAGAAGCAGACAGGTAGGAAGATCAAAGAGCTACAGATTGGTAATGTTAAAAGAGACATGAATCAATTCTTACGATTTGGCCAGAACACTGATATTGGTACTCACTTCACAGAAGGTATACATGATTTGGCTAAGGAAGTAAACCGTTCCTTACTGGAGAAGGTTCGGTGGTTATTGTCTAATACAAGATTAGACAAATCATTTTAGGCTGAGGCGATTGTGTATGCTAACCATCTCATAATTGAATCGACTGCAATAGGAGGTAAAGCTCCAATAGAGGTTTGGTCTGAAAAAGCTGCTCAAGATCATGGTTTGTTGCGGGAATTTAGAAGTCCGGCTTACTTTCGTGCCAAAGATGGCATGGTAAATCCGCGAGCAAAGAAGTTTGTGTTTTTGGGTGTCAAGAGAAATATGAAAGGCTACAGATTATGAGACCCCGAAAATAAGAAGATCGTGTTGAGTAGGCATGTCACGTTTGATGAGACTTCAGTGTTGAAGTCTACCGTCTCTCAGCATGTGGAGAGAACGAAGACTAAGGAAATATCGCACTGGGTAGAGGTTGATGCTACTCCACCATCTCCAATTGGTTTGGTATCAGTGAAGATTTCACCTGATGTGACACGGGTGGAGATCATGTAGCCAGGGTTGATACTGAACACGTTGAAGACATTGATGAGAATGTCGAATTGTTTGCAGCCATAGGAACCAAGGTAAAACCACAAAAGTGGGTAAAGAACCATGAATCTCAAGCTTGTGACCGTGACAAGCTCAAATTGAAGGCCGTTGTTCTCCATGACTATAGTGTGAAGGTTCATATGACTCAACTAGATAGGTTCGCTGCTGAAAATTCAGTTACAGGTGTTTGAGCTCGGTGAAGGTCATTTCAATGAACTACGGTTGGCTTGATCCTTTGGGCAAGGTACGTAGGCAGCCGTAAAGACGCAGCCATATTTGGTGATGCAACCCGTATGAGGCTATTTGGGTTCCCGAGAAGCTGATTGGAACTTCACGTAGAGGTGAAGAGTTGTGACCAATTAGAATTTCACGTAGAGGTGGAGAGACTTCACGTAGAGGCAAAGTGTTATGGCTAGTTGGACTTCACGTAGAGGTGAGGTGGTGTGATCTTGATGAACAGATGATCTTCTGATGAGAAGACAGTTGAGCTTGTATAGGAGGGGTGTATGATGGTGTTCGATGTGCTCTACTCAGACTTGGTTGGACCGTCAGCTGAAGACATATAGACTAGAGAGAGCCAGTCAATTGGAGAGTCAGTGCTGACTCATGATGAGTTCATCGTGAGGCCATGTAGTTGCTGAGTTGGAGATACGTTCGGTGATCGGCATGTATAAAAGTTCTCCTAAGGTGAAGTGTAGGGAAGGCATGTGTGGTGCATCCCAGTTGATAGCTGAGCTGAAGTTGAAAACTTACAATTGATATTGGAGTTTGGTGAGAGTTGCAAGTGGCGACGAAAAACTCAGTTTGGATCTAGTGAGATCAGTTGAAATCAATTGTACATATGCTGGCGATTCGTTTGAAGGAACAGATTTAGTATGTTGGCCAAGTCGAGATTGTATATCGATTTCACCGAGATCGTGTGTCGATTTCTCCATGAGCGCTCAAAGCTGAAATCATGTGTCGATTTCGCCGAGATCGTGTGTCGATTTCGCCAGAAATATATTGGAGTTCGTTCGAGTTCGGCTCAGATTTGAAAAAATCTTCACCGAGGTGGAGTTTGTAGGGAGAGAGGAGATAGAGGAGATAGAGGAAGGTAGCACAAAGATCGGAAGACAAAGGGAGCGAATGACACGTTGAAGCAGGCCAGGAAAGCACCAGGTCGACCAACACGGTCGACCGGTGGAGAAGATCGGTTGACCGGTGTGCACGACATGCACATGTATATCCCGATCGACCGCACGGTCGACCAACTAACAAGGCTCTGCTCTCGGTTGTTGTCGGTCGACCGGACCGATCGATCGAGGCATGGACCGATCGAACGACAGACGTGTTTTGGCTGTCCTTTCTGAATTCGGATTCCTTTTCTGTTTGGATCGAATTCAATCGGGGTTTCCTAATACCCTGAGACTCTGTGGCTATAAATAAGGGCTAGAGCCCTCATGTATTATATCCCCTGAAAATCCCTCTGAAAATTTCCCCTGAAAATTCCTTGAAGAAAGAGTAAGTTGTAATTGATTGTTGGATCAATAAAATATCTCTCCCCCTTGCCCCGAGGACGTAGGCATGTTGCCGAACCTCGTTAAATACTATGTTGATTGCTTTTCTCTATTGTTTTCTATTCTTGTCGTGTTGGGTACATCTCCGGCTGCATCAGTCTCTTATTGGTAGATTCCTCAGAGAAGTTATTGCCAAGGGCGCAGGCGCAACAGGAGCACTTACTGAAAGAGATATTTTTAGCTTGAATTTCTTTTGTGTGTATCAGGACTAACTTTGAGTTTGAGAATTTGTTTCATGGGTAGCAAAACGGAGTTAGAAGTTGGGGTAGTCTCTTTTGCCTGAAGCGAGGTGGATATTGAATGATAAATAAGCAGGAATTTTGTCCATGAAAAAGGAGATTGTGGCATCCATATGATAGGAGTAGAGCCGGAGATAAAATGTCTAAGAAAAAAGAATTTGTGGCCAAGGTAGAGATGACGAGTAATGTGGTGCTTTCAATATTGATGTAGAGATGAGTGTTGTTGTCGAAGACTAATATATGGAGGTGGGTGACAACATCAAATTGAATGAGGGCGGTGCAGTCCAGGCCAAAACATAGAAACTCTTGAACAATGCAAATTTTCGTGAAAGAACATGCGTGAGGACCACAAGAACCAAGCACACTACACCTTAGCTCTCCTTCCTGTCCTTTTCGGGAGCATTGGTACTATCCAGTGAAATTTGGCAGAACCCACGAGAAAATAGCATTTTCTTATTTTATCGGATCATTTGTGAACAATGCTGGCATCGAGAAAAACTATACGCCAAGACAACGACAGAACCTCGGCCGGCGATGGCAAGGCCAACAGCAAGACGAGGAGCAGTCGGCCAAACTCATCTTGCATTTAAGTTGTAAATGAAAATAGCACTGAAAGAGAGTAAGAAATCTCATCAGCAAGATGTCGAATCTGGGGAGATCACTGGCAGTGCCCAACGTCCAGGCCCTGGCTGCCACCATGGGCGGGACGTGCGACATTCCTGACAGGTACATCAGGCCTGAAGCCGAGTCCGAACCTGTCGACCATGCTGACAACTACGAGCTTCCCGTCATCGATTTAGAGCTGTTGCTGAATCCCAAACTCGACGGTCAGGGTGAATTTGCTAAGCTGGAGCTTGCCTGCCAGGACTGGGGCTTCTTTCAGGTAATCCATTGATGCGCTCTTCTTCAAAACTTCACTACACGACCTGCCTTTTACAGTTGATTAACAAAACCAACGTTGCACAGCTAGTAAATCATGGAGTGCCAGCAGAATTGATGCAGAAGGTGAAGGAAGATACTGCCGAATTTTTCAAGCTCCCGTTGGCGGAAAAACAAGCTGTCTCACAGTCACCGGATGGCCTTGAAGGCTATGGGCAAGTCTTCGTAGCTTCGGAAGAGCAGAAACTAGACTGGGCTGATATGCTCACGTTCTTCACTCAGCCTGAAGCTAACAGGAACATGAGGTTCTGGCCTGCGAATCCCCCAACATTCAGGTGAGTAAACTTTAGACTTAGTACTGATCAAAACCATTTAGAGAAAAAGATTTCAGATATTTCTTCATTTTTCTTTGCCAGAGATACATTCCATAGATACTCTCTGGCAATGGAGGAACTGGCAGATTCTCTGTTCAGGCTGATGTCCAAGAACTTGGGACTCGGCCCTGAATATCTCATTAACATGTTCAAAGAGCAACTACGAGCAATGAGGTTCAATTACTATCCACCATGCCCAAAAGCTAACAAAGTGTTGGGACATTCTCCGCATTCAGATGCCACTGTGTTAACAATTCTCCTCCAAGTGAATGACGTTCCAGGTTTACAAATCAAGAAGAATGAGAAATGGTTCACCGTCAAGCCGCTACCGGGTGCTTTCATTGTCAACATCGGCGATAAACTCGAGGTAATTTCAAATAAAATCAAAAGAATTGAGGTTGTTTATGGTCTGAGAAAATTGATTAGAAACAAATTTGATAGTACTGTATAGAATTTGCATGTTACGGTGTCTTGTTATGTTTCAAACAGATATTTACCAATGGAAAGTACAAGAGCATCGAGCACAGAGTAGTTACGCATTCTCAAAAAGAACGTCTCTCAATAGCCTCGTTGCACTCCACAGGAAATGATGTACTCATTGGCCCTCTTTCAGAGCTCTTGGGAGGAGGTGAACACAAGTACAAGACTACGAGCCGTGACGAATACTTTAGGGGCTTCTTCGCAGCAAAACTTGATGGAAAGAGCCATTTGGAACGAATGAAGATTAAGAAATGAACAATCATTTGATGTACCTATGGATGAGAAACCAATTTGAATGTGTGATAAATTCTTTTCTCTGCTTATAATTTCCGCTCTATGAATCCTTAGATGATAGTTACGTGATATGATTATCAATGATATGTTCCCACACTTAAAACCAAGGGTGAGCGGCTTGATGAAATTCCTCTGATGGTTAAGCCAATAGAATATTTAGAAAGAAGAAATAAAAAAGTGCGATTATTTAAACCCAAACAAGTGATAAGTAGCTTCAAAAATAAGTTAAGATTTTCTTGAATAGTTTTACCCTCAAATATGAAAAGTTCAGAGTTAACCTTTCAAATATTATAACATTATCATACAGATCTAATTAATAAGTACAGACAACCCTTGTAACTTTAATTCTTCTTAAACCTCAAAACTCTCTATGTTACTCAATCCATAAACCCTAAAAATTTTAAACTCATCCTCCCTTTTAAATTACAGCATCATGGCAAGAAAAATCTATGTGAGGTAGGACATCAGAGTCGGTGGTTTTCAGAAGATTCATGGAGGCTACAAGCGAAATGGAAGCCACCCTCCACATTTTTGCAAAGCAGCGGGGCAATTCACTCCCTTCTTTTGTGTTTCAAGGGGAGGAAAATTATTTCACAGGGAGAGCCAGATCTTGACCAAGTTGCTGGAAAGATTGTGATTATCCCAGAGTGGCAATTTCATTGTTTTCTTGTGTTTATGCTTTGAACTTAAGAACCTGATTGTGGTCTTGGCATCTGGTTTATTTCTGGGTAATGTTGAAAGCAATAACTGAAAAATATTAGTATTGAGCTTAATGTTTTGACCTTAGATGACATTTAGTAAGATCTCAATTGCGAATACTTGCTTCATGCAACGACAATCTTTTATGGAGTTACTTGGATCATTTTGCTTCTGTTTGCTTTGGAGCAAGGGAGAGAAACAATTTCTTGTGTTTGGTCTGTTCTGAAAGCGAATGGCAGGTGGGAGTTCATTTTAGCGTGCTTGATATTACTATCGGTATTAAGTATGAATTTGATAGCTCAATTGTGAGCACATTTTAGTTTAGTTTTGCTGCTTTTTAGTCACATTAATTATATTTGTTGGGCTTCATTCTAAACTTTGAAAAGAAAGATGATGAAATTGTTAACTCATGCATCCTTTTTCCAATGTGATGAGTTATTGGCTATGGCAAAGCTTTCTCTTTTCTGCGTAATCCTTATCTCTTGCTCTTTTCCTTGTTTTTCTTTCTATAAAAATTGTGCAATGTAACTCATTTAAGATGATAATTCTTTTTTGCCCCCTTTCATTCTTTCTTTTTTTTCCTTTTCTCTCTTTTTTCTCTTTTCTTTTTCTTCGTAGGGAGGAGAAGAATAAGAAGAAAGGAAAGGAAAAATGTTACCTCAAGGTGATAGTTTCGGTGGTGGTCAGATTGGACCAAGCGTTGTTGCCCAATTTAAATAATATGGAGTTTCAAGGAACCCACTTTTGATGACCTCTTTCCTATTTACAATTTTATAACCCCTAAACTGAATAGGATCATGCAAGATCCTAACATTAAATTATCTCGGTTATATGACCAATCTCATAATATCATCTCGGAGTCATAATGGTTTACACCTTGGTCCAATAATAGAATGTGACTTGGTGGAATGGTTGGCTTGGGCTCAAGAATGAAAGGTTTGGGAACCGATACTGACTCGAAAATATGACTTAAATCAAGTTTAGGTTCAAGAGTCGATTTTACTTCAAGAGTTAATTCTAAATCAAAAATTGAAATTCATATTCTTTTCTCATCAATTGAATGTGACTTTCTAAAATCGGTTGTTCATGTTATATATTTACAGATACGGGAATCAGTGTTGGCTCGAGAATTGGGTCCAAATCGGGAAGTAAACATAAATTCAAAAATTAGAACTGAATCACGAAGTTAGAGATCGGGATCACATTCACAATCAAGTTCAATTTTCTTGAAATGAAAACTTGCCAATTTTGTTCAAGGTTTGGGATTGATCAAGTTCAATATGTTGTGGTGTAATTGAATCTTGGTTAAAGTCTCCGAGACACCATGATTCTTGGTTCCTATCAATATGGTTAGGGGAATCGAGAATTGTCAAAAATTAGGCAGGAAGAGTTTACTCATTTTTATCATTAATTGTGCTGATCATATGACTCATTTGTACTTCTAACCTATTGATAGACTGGGTATAATCAAAATTTGATTGGATGAAATCATTTTGATACTGAATCAGGTCTTCTATACTCTTTTCTAAGTCAATAGGTTATTCTTGTTGTGATGAGACTTGAAAAATAGAGTAAGGGTCTTGGATTTGAAAATATTGAGGTGATTGTGAGTCCATCATGTTTTGAACTTGTCGCTCGGTCTCATGCAAGGCTTCTAAAATTTTTTCGAGATCAGATTTTTCTCTATCGGTTGTTCTAGAAAAGAAGTATATGAAGCTGAATGTTTATAAGGTGGTTGACTATATGACTCGGGGGAGTTGTATCCCTACTGACTCGATGATGAGTAGTGATGATTATTTCAATATTGTTCATAATATTGGGGTTGGGGCATATATTGATTCAGATAAAATCAATCCGGCATACTTGGTTGGTTAAAATTATATCATACCGGGTTGGTGATATCCGAAAAAGAGATCGGGGTGAAATATGGGTTTGCATTTGCATTAGAAAAATTATAGTTATAATTCATATTACACAAGAACAAACAAAAATAAACAACAAATAAAAAAATAAAAAAATCTAGCTTATGTTAGTGTAGACCTTAGACTTAAACGACTCCTAACTGGTTGACTGTTCACAGGAGGTATATTGCAGTAATCTGACCACAAGTTAAGCGGTCAGGTAGGGGGAAGATCAATGGGAGGCATACATGCCTGAGAAATGGGCCTAATTATGTCAAATCACTATTCTTCAAGATTTCGCCTCTTAATCCCTGACTTTTGATACCGATTTGACTAGAGTTAAACTCTAACAACTTTCTCCATAGGTCAATCTCTTAATGAATCCGAGATGTCCGTAGGGCTAATGTCTACTCAGTTTTAAGTTAGGCTGGGTTAGTAAGTGAGAAAATAGTTTTTGGGTTAAGAAAGGGTAATAACTTCCCCGCCTTATGTTGTTTACGGGTTATACCCTTAATTGTTTTAGTGCAAGTGTACAAGTATATAGCAGAAATAATACTTAAGCAATATAAATCACTCAAAAATGTTTATATTACATATTACGTACACGTACCTTTGCTCCAGCACTCTTTAACAATAATGTAAAGGTAAACGAATTAAACAAATGTCTAAATGCAAGTCTAATCATTTTTTAGCATTTACAAACAATATTTTACTATTGAGGTTAGAAAGATATGTATTGTAAGCTAAAAAAGGAACTTAACGTCAGAAGAAACTTAAACTTTGTAATTCAACTATCCTGCAAGAAAAAAGGGTGGGTAATCCACTGAACTTGTCGTGGATACGCGACTTTTGCCACGTTTGTGTGGCAAGGTTGAGGGCTTCTGGGCTCTGCTTTCTAGAGCAGAGTCTCATATGTATATGCAGCTCTCATTTCTTTGAAATCAGCCCCTGCACACAAAAACAGAGAAGAAAGTTAAACTGAGTAAGTAAATTAAAAACAAAGAGTTACTATCCCTCCCCGGCAACGACGTCAACATTTGATCAAGGCTAAAACCGCACAGAAAAATGAAATTTAGAAATGGTGCTAAGGTTTCTCAATACTACCAACATAGCAGTGCTATACTAGTCGTGATCCAAAAGGAGGACTGTGACGAAAGCGTTAAGTAATCCTTTCTAAGTTTACTAGATACAGTTAAAATATTTCTTCTTAGTTTTTAAAGAAAAAAGAGAAAAGAGTTAAGTTAGAAGAAGAGAAGAAGAAGATGGTGTTGGTGTTTAGTTGAAATCGTTTTAAAATTAAAAGAAAAACTAAGTTAAAAAGAGAAAGAAGAAGAAGAAGAAATAAAAGAGGGAAAATCTTTATGGTTTTTAAAATAGTTTTTAAACTAGAAAAAGAAAGAAAAAAACATAAAAGTTCACTTACCTCTTCGGTGCTTACTTTACTTTGGATCCGTTGCAATAACTTACCTTGACTTGAAGGTGATCACAGTATGGCATAGGTCTAACAAACAAAAGTGCAAGCAGAAAAGAATACAAAACTATTACATTCTTAGAAATAGATATCCTTCAGCATAAGCCATCAGTGGCACTTGCAAGGGCAAAGTATATTCGAGTCTATCATATTCATTTGGATTACAAGTCACCTCAGAGGAAAGTAAAGCAAAAATAAAACTAATATAGAAATAGCGATCGATTAAATTGAGTAACAATGAAGAAAAGGAGAAAAATTTCATTGACTGTCATTCTTGTTGGCCCAAAGGCCATTTGTCCTTTATCTCCATGATTATTTTGATGATAACAAACCATATTTAGTTATGTATTTAACATGTTTATTTCAGAATATTTCAGGTTATTTAACAGGTTGTTTTTTACGGCTCCGCTAAAAGACTCACAAGTTTGGACACCGCAAAAATGAAGATTCTCAAGCTATGCACAACTAGGATGCTTCGGGATCAAGATGATGATGTGAAGATCAAGACAAGATCAAGACGACAAAGAAAATCAAGATTTGTATTTTATTTTTATTTTTAGAAATTGTGTCAAAACCTAGATGATAGAAGTAGAGGATTGGGATTACACACACACACCTATTCAGTTTTTATAAAGGCTTCAAAAATGATTTCAAAATCCATTTCCTAACATGTTTTTGGAAATTAAGTTAGAAATATTTAAGTTTTTGGAAAAACAGTTTTGAGAAAAACAAGCTTTTATCAAAAGGATTTATATCAAAATATTTTAAACATGATAGAGTATTGACACAGGCTCATACTCTAAGTTTTTACAAGTTTAAAATATAAAACTTAAAAGATAAAACCATTTCCCAAAGTTTCTGGTTCTGGCAGTTCTGATTTTTCAGAACTGACAGTGGCCGGTCGACCGGGTCGGTCGACCGGACGTGCACAGATTGTGCACTTGTATCAGTCGACCGCAACGGTCGACCGATCCCTTTGTTTTGCTCTCGGGAAAATTCGGTCGACCGAGGCGGTCGACCGTAGGTCCCCAACGGTCGGATTTTTGACCGTTGGCGGTCGACCGGCCCGGTCGACCGGACACTGTCAAAAGTTCTGACAGTTCCAACAGCTAGTTTTCTGTCAGGTTTTTGTTTTGGGATTTGATTCCAACAGCTATGAGAGGCTGTTTTGAGTTGTTTTTGACCCCTATAAATAGGAGGTCATTTCTATTTGATAAGACATCCATCAAGAACAATTTTACAAAAGATTTTCAAGTGTTTTCCAAGTTTTCAATAGCTTTCTTTTGCAAAAGATTTCCAAAGCCAAAAATTGCCAACACCCCAACTTGTAGCCTTTACCTCTATCTTCTCTCTAGCTTTTACACTACACAATCCCATCAATCTACATCTACATACTTGGTTCTAGGATTGTGCTAAGTGAGCTTTTGTAAAGTGATCAAGTGTTGATCACTCATTTTCTTCTTGGAGTGAAGTTGTAGAGGCATCGGCCTCAAGGCGAGCGAGTGTGCTCAAGGTGGTGTTGCGGCATCACGAGAGACGGACAAGTGTGTCCTTGTATTGTTGATCCGGTGGGATCCTCAATAGTGGAAATCCTTCAAGTGTGAAGGCGGGGACGTAGAGCGTGGCTCGAACCTCGGAAACATATCGGCGTGTCTGCGTTTGCTCGAATTTTCTCTAACTCAACTCTCTTACTTTATTGCACTTATATTGTTCTATTTATTGCAAATTTACATTTGTGCGAATTGTTGTGTTAGAAATTTTAATTCCGCATAATTGTCATTTCATATAGCCATCACCTATTCATCTCCCCCTCTAGGTGATCTCAATTAGTATCATAGCGATTTCAATTCTCAATACAACTCTCTCTCTCTCTCTCTCTCTTACTCATGAAACTCTCTCTAATCTAAGTTATAAAGAAAACAAAATTACATTAAAAGAAAAACAAAAAGCTAAGTTAAAATTAAAAATTAAAAAAAAACTAATTCTAACTCTCTGCTGGAGTGGTTCCCGTTTGCCTTCGAAGATTGCAGTATTTATAGAAGAAATAGACTGGGGAAAGGAGTACGAAGATATGGGGAGCTAACGCTCCCCAACTGTTCTTATCTTGCCGCGAAAATGCGGCTTTTGTCATGTTTCCGCGTAAGAAAAAGCCGCATTTTCGCGGTAAGGATCTAGCCATTGGGCCAGATCTGGGGTGCGTGGATATCTCTCGTTTAGATACTTCAGTTTCTTCAGATAGAATGGTTTCTAAATCTTTGAATTTGAGTAGATCTTCGTTGATTTACTTGAGCTAGAAAATCTTATCTTTAAAAGTCCGGATTTAATTGGATAAATAGGTTCATTTCTCCTCTTTCTCCATTAATTATCTCGTACATCAGTAGACATTAAAATAGGTTAAATAGAAAAGTTCTATTACAAAATAAATGTAAAAATATGACAATAAATAATGCAATATTAGTGATCAATCAGTAACTAAAGGCTACGCGTAACGAGAAGACATTGACTACAATAAGGTATTCTCACATATTGTAAAGCACTCATTGATTCAGATATTGTTGGCACTGGTGGCACAGTACGAATTGGAACTTGATCAGCTTGATGTAAAGGTCGCTTTTCTCCATGGTGATCTTGATAAGTCCCAACCTACAGGGTTCAAAACTGCAGAAAAAGAGAACAATAGTGTGCAAGTTGAAAAAATCGCTTTATGAGTTAAAACAATCGCCAAGACAGTGGTATAAGTATTACGACAATTTCATAAAGTCATGAAGTACACATGAAGCCATTATCACCCATGTGTTTACTACAACAAGATACCGAGTGGAGATTATATTTATCTGCTATTTTACATAGACGATATGCTCATTGCTTCTCGAAGTAGATCCGCGATTGATAAATTGAAGAAAGACTTATCTTCCGAATTTGAGATGGGGGAACTTGGTGAAGCAAAGAAGGTGTTAGACATGGAGATTGAGAGTGACCAGAAAAGTGGCAAGATAAAGAGGCGTATGAAAATAGTACAACAAAAGTTCAATATCAATGACGACACAAAGTCTATAAGTAACTGTTGGCCTCTTATTTTAAGTTTAAAGCTATTATATCTCCTACTACTGTTAAAAAGCGTGAGTATATGTCTCGCGTACCCTATGCTAGTGCAGTTGGTAGTTTAATGTATGCATTGGTATGTACGAGGCCTGATTTGTTACAAGTTGTCTCAATGGTTAGCAGATACATGTACGATCCTGGTAGGGGTTATTGGGAGATAGTGAAGTGGATTCTACAGTACATCAAAGATATCATAGATGTTAGTTTGGTGTTCAAGAAGAATACTACGGGTAAGTAAAAGTATACCGAATATGTTAATTCTGATTACGCTAGAGATATCTGTTAGGATTTTATCTTATTTTTCAAGAGGAGATGATGGTATAAGAAAATCCAATTGAGTTGGGGAAGACAATGGCTTGAAGCAGAAGAAACAAATCAAGGTGAAGCAGTTTCCTTTTCAGGCGATTGCGAGTTTTCTTTTCAGGAGGAGTATGAATATGATTCAATTCTTATTCAATGAGATTTGTTTCTAAAGATTAAAGGGTCTAGAATCCTTTTAGATCAAGAAAATCAACTCCTAATAGGATTGATCAAGATTCTTCAAGTATCCAATGGCCAAGATCATCTATAGTCCAAATAAGAGTTGTATTGTAAAATCCTATAAATAAAGTTGTATCCCAGCATTGTAGATTAGAGCAGAGGAGAAGAAGAGGGAAATAAAGTTGTGATGAAAAATAATGTAAGACCCTAAAAAGCCAAGAAGTCCCTAAAAAAACTAAGAAAGAGAGGAGTAAGGTGAAGGTGCATAGAGAGAAGATATACTCTTGTAATCTAGGCATAGATTAAAGGGGAAGGTGAATACTCTTGTGTTATCTAGAGGAAGGTTATATCTCTTTGTATCAAGTTTATTAATAAAGCTTTCTCAAGTTCTCTCCCCGTGATCGTAGGCCAAGTTTAGGCCAAACCACGTTAAATTGTGTATTCTTCTTCTTATATCTTTCAATATTCATTTTGTGTGTTCGAGTTAATCAATCTCATGACGTGCTTGAGGTCGTCGGTGGGGATCTCGTATCTCCTAACTATTGATATCATAGTATATATGGTATCCCGAGTTATGCACGCAATAACGGTATCGGAGTATATCAATTTTCGTCATAACAAATGGTATCAGAGATGATGTTCGTTCAAGACTTAAGTGTTCTAGATGAAGCAGAAGATATCAAGTCGATAGAGTTTGGCGGAGGCATCAAGATGAAGAAGACAACAAGAAATTTCAGATTTGTTCTAAGGTAAAGATCGATGACTTTTGGAGTATATTGATCAAGGTGGAGTCGTCAAGACTCAATGAAGCTCAAATCTGAACATGGTAGACGCAGACATAATGATCCGATCATCGCTAATGGTAAATGACAAGATGAGCTCAATGAGCTCACGGAGGCATCGCACAAGGCATCCATGAGTCTCGCTGCGGCAGTAAGTCAAAGAAAAAATAACGGACGGTGATGAAGACGATCAATAGATGAGATTGATCGAAAGGTAGATCGTGCAATCGTAGTTGGATTCAGACGATCAAGATATCAGACCCGATATTTTTCAATGTTCTAGATGCAATGGTGGGTGCAGATCGAGGAGACTCCAATGTCTAATGGAGGTTTTCTATAGATCGGTTAAAGGAATCGACGAAGATCACAGTTAAAGTCACAACGAGCTAGTCGTGATACAGTGAGATTATTGCAGGCATTGGGGGATCTATCAGGTTTGAAGATCATCAATAGTAGGGCAATAGATCTTGCAAACATCAATGCGGTAGTGGATGGTAGCCCTGATTGATGGAAGAAAGACCATGGTAATGTGTGACGGGAAGGTCTGGTAAGACTATGGCAGTTATGTGAAGACGGCAAGTCTCAAGATTAAAACATCGATAGATGGTGGACCACCACCAAGTGATCGGTAGAAGACTATGGCATGACAAGACCTTGACAATATTCGTAAAAAGTTGGTAAGATCATGGCAGAATTAGAAGCGGATTGCCTCAAGACTGGCGGGCCCCATGGCCAAGAAGGCGTCACAAAGCAGAATTTGCTGGCGGCGGTGATGCAATGCAAGCTAAGAGAAAGAAAATAGATCAATGGGTTTTAATGAAAAGCTTAAAAGGAGCTCACTTCAAGGTGGAGCTTCAAGGAAAATTGCAACGGGCCTAAGTGTTGCAGAAGGACTAAAAAAGGTGCATTCGGGTAAGGCACGAGATGGCCCAAGGCATGGTGGTGAATCCGCCAAAGGCCCCGTGGAGAGTGAGCAAGGTTAAAAGCTTCACGATATGGTTACAACCAAGAAAGGAATTAAGGTAGTAATCTAAAATCTCAAGTTGTTTTGCCAAAGGCTTAAAAAGCAAGTCAATGCAGAGATTGTTAGGATTTTGTCTTATTTTTCAAGAGGAGATGATGATCCAAGAAAATCTAATTAAGTTGGAAAAGATGGTGGCTTGAAGCAGAAAAAGCAAATCAAGGTGAAGCAGTTTTTTTTCAGGTGATTGCAAGTTTTCTTTTTAGGAGGATTATGAATAGGATTCGAATCTTATTCAATGAAGATTTGTTTCTAAAGATTAAAGGATCTAGAATCTTCCTAGATCAAGGAAATCAACTCCTAATAGGATTGATCAAGATTCTTCAAGCATCAAATGGTCAAGATCATCTCATAATCCAAATAGGAGTTGTATTGTAAAATCCTATAAACAAAGGTTGTAACCCAGCATTGTAAATTAGAGCAGAGGAGCAGAAGAGGAGAATAAAGTTGTGGTAAAAATAATTTAAGGACCTAAAAAGCCAAGAAGGCCCTAAAAAATCAAGAAAGAGAAGAGTAAGGTGAACGTGATAGAGAGAAGGTATACTCTTATAATTTAGGTATAGATTCAAGGGAAAGGTAAAACTCTTATGTTATCAAGAGGAAGGTTATATTTCTTTATATCAAGTTTATTAATAAATCTCTCTCAAGTTCTCTCCCCGTGGACGTAAGCCAAGTTTGAGCCGAACCACATTAAATTGTGTGTTCTTCTTCTTATATCTTTTAATATTCATCTTGTGTGATCGAGGTAATTGATCTCATGGCGTGCTTGAGGTCTTCGGTGGAGATCTCGTATCTCTCAACTATTGGTATCATAGTATGTATAGCATCCTGGGTTATGCACGCAATAATTAATATTAGAGTATATCAATTTTCGTCACAACAATCTCGACAAGTGTCGGTCTACAATGTGGTATGTATACACATAATTCTATGCACCGGTGAGTTAGCGCTCTATTTTTCAATCTACTGTCACTTTGTCTACTATGGGGGTCAAGTATATGGTCATGAAGGAGGCTATGAAGGAAGCAATTTGGTTTCAAGGTTTGCTTAACGACTTGGGAATTTAACAAGATATATTAAAGATCAATAGCATGAGTGCTATTTATTTGACAAAGAACCAAGTTTATCATGCAAGGATGAAACATATCAACATCACGTTTCACTTTGTTCGGAAAATTCTTGATGAATGTGACATCGAATTAAAGAAGATTTACTGAAAGGAAATCCCGCTGATATACTTACAAAGGTTGTTTCGGGGGTAAAGTTCACCTATTGCAACGAGTTACTCCATATTTTTCAAATTGCTTGAGTTCGGTGGAGCTATTTTGGATGAACTATGAACGGCTTGATCCCTCGTGCAGGGGGTATGTAAGCAACCATATTGGTGCACCCCAGTTTAGTCGACATGGTGCTTTATTGTGTTCGGCTCAGATTTGAGAAATCTTCACCGAGGTGGAGAATTGTGGTGAGAGAGTGAAAAATCTCGTTGGTAGAGTTTTTTAAACTCATTGGAGAAGATAGCCCATAGTTAGAAGTTAAATAGTGTGACCAAGAAGACGAAGCACGGCTAAAAAATAGAGGCCCGGTCGACAGGCCATGCACAAACATGCATACTGGGAGAAAAGTGTTGTAGCGGTCGACCACCCGGTCGAGGGAGCAGCACAGTAAAAGACAATCGGTCGACCGCCGGGTCGATCATGCAGAACGTGATCTTTGACTCTGCACAACTAGAGGTCGACCGCTCGGTTGACCGGCCAGAGTGCAGATTTGAGCCTGCACAGAGAGCATTCGACTGCCCGATCAACCGCACGACGGTTCTGAGTGGTTTTCCATTTGGATTTTGGATTCGTTTCTGATCCGAATTTAGATCTGTTGGTTTTTTTTCTTCCTGGATTCTCTAGCTATATAAAAAGGGGTATTGTCCCTAGTGTTTGCAACCTGAATTAATTGATTAATAAGATCTCTCTCCCCTTTTGTCCGAAGAACGTAGACAATTACCGAATCTCGTTAAATTTGTATTTTTCTCGCTTTCTTTCTCTCTGTTTTGTTCTTTCCTATTTGTGACTGTTTTGTGGCAATACTCTGGTGTTTGCACGTAGACTTCTGGCGGGTCTCCATCATTATGAGCAATCGACAGGCTTATCATTTGCCACACAATTTCTTGATATGTTTCTTTTTTCAAGTTTCACTTTTTTCTTCAAATCAATTGAATTTTTGTCATCATCTCCTCCTTGAAAACAAGAGAAATTTCCAACATCTTCGACGACACATTTATATAATATTACGTACATGGGCTTCCAGGCCATTATCAATAATTAAACAAGCCCCTCTTAATTTCTCTATCTTTTCCGTGTTCTTCGAGGACCATTTGTGCACTATCCTGTGAAAGTTTGCAGACCCCGAAAGAATACAAGACAGCCTGTTTTCTCTTGTTTCCCCTCATCAATTATTTGATCAAGTTTACGTTGATGATGTCGCCCAATCTCAACATGCAGGAAGAAAACAATAGGAGCAAGATCAATCGCCGAAGAACGTGCATTGTATTTATTATTCCAACGCCCGTCGCATAAGTTTAGTTTGTTCCTAGACTCAAATATATCAGAACTAAGAACAAGGAGTCAACTAATTAAGGAAAAATGGCGAGCTTGGGGAGATCATTGGCAGTGCCCAACGTCCAGGCACTGGCCGCCACCATGGACGGCACGTCTGAGATTCCTGACAGGTACATCAGGCAGGAAGCCGAGTCTGAACCCGTCGAACGCGCTGACAGATACGAGCTTCCAGTCGTCGATTTAGGACTCTTGCTCAACCCCGAGGTTTGTCAAGAAGAATTTTCGAAGCTTGAGTTTGCTTGCCGAGAGTGGGGCTTCTTCCAAGTAAGAATATGCACATAGACCTAATTATTGAATTCAGTTCACCGAAGCTGAAGTTTTGTTCAAGTTATGTTAAGACTGAGGTCTCCAATTCATTTATTTTTGAGTTTTTTAAAACTTTAGTTGGAGCCGAGTTTTTAAAATCTTTGTTTCAGAGGAAAATTTGTTAACTGAAATCTCGATTTTATGTTTGAAATCTCATCACAACTCCATATTTGTAGCCAAAGTAAATTTCCTTTGGGATTTTATTAAAGTTTAGTTAATTCTTAAATGATTGCAGAAGTTCAATTAACCTCAAAATGATTGCTAAACCGAATATGATTACAATTTTTAAATTTTGACTCTTAAAATTGCATGAAATCTTAGCAAACCCCATAATATTAGTTTCGATGTTATCCGCCTTCTGCTTTGCCGTTTTCTGGGTTGTTGCACCTTTTGTATGTTCTGTCCCTCCAACACTTGTGTGTGCATGTTTCTATCTTGAAAGACTTTTGTTGTATGAATGTTTTCATTAAAAACTTTTTAATGAAGCGTGGGGGATCTCTGTTGGTTCAACTTTATTTAAAAAAAAAAATAATAAGACATTAAATCACACAAACTAGGCCACTCAATTCTAGTTAGTTACATGTAAGGGCATATATGCAGGCACGAAAAGCTTTTAATGTGACTAAATTTTTATTAGAAGGGGGGGAAAAAAAAAATCACACACCCTTATAAGTTATATGTTTCTCTACACAAGCCTAACACCAGTGGCACCCATAAATGATATTAATTTTTATTGTTAAGGGAATCTGCATGTATTAGTTTTGTGTAGAAAATGTGTAGATCGTAAGCGTGTTGGTAAATCACTTTTGTCGTCTTTGAATCAAAAGCTTTTAAATTGCTGAAAGGGAATAAAAAGTTCATGTAGGTCCATTTTCTTTCAAACCCCAAGAATAATTTGATCAACAATTTTGCAGTTAATAAATCATGGAGTACCAACCGAATTGATGCAGAAGGTGAAGGAAGATGCTGCCGATTTTTCAAACTCCCCTTGGTGGAAAAAGAAGCTGTCTCACAATTACCAAACGGCATTGAAGGCTATGGACAAATCTTCGTAGCTTCAGATGAGCAGAAACTAGACTGGGCTGACATGCTCTCAATATTCACTCGGCCACAAGCTATCAGGAACTTGAGATTCTGGCCTACGAGTCCCACAACATTCCGGTGAAATTTTGTAGATTTATACAGAAAACCATTAAGAAAATACATGTATAAATACTACATTATGATTAAAACAGTATCTTTTCTTTTGTTTTTTAATTTTTTCAGATGTACATTTGATAGATACAGTGTGGCGATGAATGAAGTGGCGAATTCGCTGTTGAGGTTGATGTCCAAGAGCTTGGGACTTGGCCCTGAATACCTCATGAACGCCTTCAGAGAGCAATTACAGGCTATGAGATTCAACTACTATCCGCCGTGCCCAAAATCCAACAAAGTATTGGCCCATTCTCCGCACTCTGACGCTACTTTGTTAACTATTCTCCTCCAAATAAACGACGTTACAGGTTTACAGATCAAGAGGAACGGAAGATGGTTCGCTATAGAACCATTACCAGGAGCCTTCATCGTTAACATCGGTGATCAACTTGAGGTAAATTTCATGCATGTAATACTGTTACAGTACATGTAGAAGTTGATTAGAAACAAGTCTTTTTGTAGCATAGATGAACGAATAACAACGAGATCAGCAAAGAATAATGCAGAAATATAACTTACTTCGAGTTGATGGTTTGGAGATGTTAAAATTTCAGGCCTGACAGGAACCAACGAAGAAACTAACTGTCAGCTACTTAATTTTTCATAAATGTGCATTCTTCTTTCAAACAGGTATTTACCAATGGCAAATACAAGAGCGTTGAGCACAGAGTAGTCACAAACAGTGAGAAAGAACGCCTCTCTGTAGCTACATTCCATTCCACAGGCGACAATGTCATGATCGGCCCTCTTCCAGAGCTTTTGGACGGAGGGGGGAGCAAGTACAAGACAACAAGCCGTGATGACTTTTTGAAGGTCTACTTCGCCGCAAAACTTGATGGAAAGAATTTTTTGGAGCGAATGAAGATTGAGAAATGAAGAATAAATCCATTTATGTTCGTATGTATGTATGTTTGGTGAACCAGTTTGAAGAAAGGTTTGATGTCTAGAATCCTATACAAGTGATATGTGGAAAGCCCCCTGGATAAATTCAAACACAGTACAAACAAGTGACTGTTGAAACCATCAACAATTAACAAGAAATTGTTCTTCCTCAACGTCTTCTTTTGGGAGCTTGAGCTTCAGCTGATTTCATGTGGCCTCAATCCCTTTATAGTTTATACTAATAAAAAACTCTAAGTATGAAAAAATAAAAGAATGATCATGAGCTAAAATTATTGCTTAACCAAATATATTATATTTAACCAAAATATATTAATCTGAAAAAATACTATATTAACTCAAGATTATGCAATTTTCTGACAAAATGTTATTATCTTTAATAAAACTATGATATATTTAGTGAAAATTCAGTTTAGCCAGTGAAGAAATACTATACACTACAACAGAAATGCACTTCCACGTCGCCTATGTCACGGCAGTTTGAGTCGCAACCAACGTAGATCAAAAGGTGGGGGTAATTTTGAAATTTGATGAAGAATACACAAGTTGTGTTTCAATCTTTCATAGCGGTTCTTTGAAGAACCGCCGTAAAAGCTCAAAAGGCGGTGTCAGTTTTGAAATTTGATGAAAAATACGCAAGTTGTATTTTGATCTTTCACGGCGGTTCTTTGAAGAACCGTCATAAAATCTCAAAAGGCGGTGGCAATTTTGAAATTTGATGTTACACAAGTTGTGTTTCGATCTTTCACCGCAGTTCTTTGAAGAACTGCCGTGAAATCTCAAAAGGCGGTGGCAATTTTAAAATTTGATGAAAAATACATAAGTTGAGTTTTATCTTTCACTGCGGTTCTTTGAAGAACCACCATAAAATCTCAAAAGGTGATGGTAATTTTGAAATTTGATGAAAAATACACAAGTTGTATTTTAATCTTTCACGGCGGCTCTCTGAAATACTGCCGTGAAAAATTACCTTTTACATCAGTTTTAAAAAGAACTGTTGTGAAAGACAGTTTGAAATCGATTATGATCAGCCATGTCAGCGATCCGCAGCTCAACACTATTGGACTCTTTGTGTTCTGCTTTCAAATCATCTCTAGAGTTCTCTCTTCTCTCATCCTCGTTCATCAAGGTGAGTTCGTTCTCTCTCTCCCCTCGCTTTCAAGGCGAGTTCGATCACCAGGCAAGTTCATCAAGGCAATCTCTCTCTGCTTCACCCTCGCTCTGGGAACTGCAAGAGGGATTTTACAAAGAAATTTTGGTTGGGGGCTCTGCTCCCGCGCCCCCAGGAGGGACTCCCAACCCCCTCCAACCCCGACGGCGATCTAGCCGCGCACGTCGACCCAGGCAATGACTCTGTAAGGCAACAAATTATTCAAGGCGAGTTCATCTCTCTCCTCTCGTTCATCAAAGTGAGTTCATAAATTGTTTGATGAAATAAAATTTTGAGATTATGATATTTGTTTGATCTGATTTAGATCTATCTGCAACTAGGAGAACGAGGGGATTGCCAGGTGGGATGGAAGAGAAGGACGAGAGGATCACCTTCAAGAATGGACGAAAAAGATGAAAAGGGGATCACGTTAAAATTATAATTTTTTTTAAAAATAAGGCGTTTTCATGGCAGTTTAAAATTGTCATTGTTGCCTTCCAGCTGGATAGACGTTGGTTTTTGAACCACCATCATTGATTTGTAACGACGGCTTTAAACCGCCGTTAAAGCCCATTTCTGTTGTAATGATAGTCGAAACATATTTCATATAGTAAAAACTTTCATAGCTAGCTACCCAAGCATGCTACATTTAAAGAGAACATAATAATATATCTGGTCAAATTATCTATAATTAATGAACATAAACTATACTTACCTAACGTAAACTATGTTTAAGAAAATATAATATTTTATTAAAATTAGCTTGTAAAAGAGTAGTATTAGGATTAAGATTATTTAATACTAATTGTATTAGGAGTAGAAATTTTCTTAAAATATAATTGTAATACCTATATATTCGAGCATTATGGCCCACGGGGGAGTTTGGATCCGATGTTTGTAAGTCATGAGTGTTGGACGTCATCTGTTGGCATGTATACCATTTGAGTTGTCCATATAATTTCTTCCTCCATCTAGGTGTTGGATTTGTACCCTCTTGCCCCCTTGTGTTGAGAAATTTGTTGGCCTATGTAAATCTCGTGAGCATAACACGTCAAGGAAGAGATTGTTATGTCATGTGTTGTCTAAATAGTCTCACATCGGATATTTAAGTAAAAAGTAAAGTACATAATTATGAAGTTGGGTCTCTATTTATTAGTTTAAGCTTTTGAGTCAGTTAAGTTCTCAGCTCATATTTATGTCTTCATCTGTTAACTCCCAAACGGACCAGTTTGCCATAACAAAATTGGTATCAAAGGCTCTGCCAAAATATTTCTTTGTTGAGCTCTTGTAGCACGTGCCTAGCGCTGGGCTAATTTAGCATTACAAATCGTCAAAGTTTTATCTCTCTTCACATCATCAACCTGGTCATGATCACTTGATGCAGCTCGTTTCTACTTAGGTTTAGCTTCTATTTTGATGCCAATCTACTCTTGTGTGATCACCAAACTCCAATTGTGTGATGGAAGCATTGAGTTTTGAAATTACAAACTCTCTTTGCTTTCTTTACACAACTGTGACCTCCCTCTTCGACTCCAGCTCCAGCAGCAAGCTTCCTAACTGGCCAGATCAAGCACAAACTTCAACGGCGACTGGTGACCAAGCGGCTGCCCACGATCTTCGATGAATGTGTAATCGACCTACTTCTCTCGCCTGCAAGATATCATGGATTTCTTCTTCGAGTTTTGGTTGGTTTCCTTCTCCAAGCTCGTTGGTCATTATGTTCGTCTCGTTCTCTAGCGACTTCTTCTTCGTTGGACGTGCCGTCTTCATCCTCGTCGATCAGCTTTTCGCCAGCGATCATCTTCTCTCTTTCGACGGTTCTATCACTGACCACCTCTTCTTGTAAAATATCAAGATCATTTCTTCTCCGACTAGTCTCAACTTCTTCTACCAAGTTTGAGGATATCTCAAAACCTCCTCCTCTACTGAGTTTGAGAATCTCAAAAAATATATCTTTTTTCCATCAACTTTCCCGCTATATCAATGTCCACCAAGCTTCAAATTAAAGAGATACCGTGAATTTTTAGTGTCCACCATGTGTATTCTTAAGAGATTTACAGGATCAAAGTCCACCTTATGACATGTGAAAGAGACTTAGGTCAAGCCTGAGAAAGTGTTCCATTATTGATTGGAATTTATCTCTCCTTCCCTTCTTCAGAAAATACTTTCAATTGTCGACATCTCCTTCTCGTTGTCCACACTCATCCAAACTCTCAATGTTTCATTCATCATGAGTATGCAATGAGATATTAAAAAATACAAGAGCATACATGAGACGGACATCAGTTTTTAGATTTTTTTTCAGCAAATATTTTTCAAATGTTTTTTTTTTTTTTATTTAAACTCACAATTTTCTCTCCATCATGATTTTGCGAGGAGGTGTTAAAGAGTAGTATTAGGATTAGAATTATGCAACACTAATTGTATTAGAAGTAGAAGTTTTCTTATCATGTAATTGTAATGCCTATATATTCGGTCATTGCTCTCATCAGTAATATATACAATTCTCAGTTTCTTCAACTAATTTAACAAGGAAATTTAGGGTTTAATACCTGATAATCTTATTCAACAATTCTCAGAGATTTTATGGCATTTGTTAGCCTATGGGCAAAGCCTATACCTTGCGGCCCATGGCGTACCCATGGATTGCTTAGCCTTATAGGCTGCAGATGGCCCAGTGAAACATACAGCTTCAAACACTATGAGTGTGTTTGAAATTGCTTTTAAAAAAAAAAAAATGCTTTCATGACTTTTAAAGCAAATAAATATTTTTTTTCTAAAAGTTAAATGTTGATAATAAATTTTAAAGGGGATTTTCAGAAAAGTGTAAGTCAAAAATTTACGGTTTGCAGAAGCCAGAAAATCTTTCTTCCAAACGCAAAAGTAGAAGCCATCTCATAACTCTCCTATTTTATCTTCTATTTTTTTCTCTCCTAGGATCTATCTTGCAATCTAGTATTTAACTACATTTTTTGATTTTTTTTATGTGTGTATTCGTCACAAATCTTATTTAAACATACTCTCTCCTACATTAATTCTTATCCAACTTATTTTTAACAAATTATTTTATAATCTTCATTCATAAGCACTTAAAATTTTAAAATTACCAAACACGATAAACCTTCTTAAAGTCTTTTTATAAAAGATGCTTTTGGACAAGTCTTTCACTAAAAAAACTTACCTATAAGCACAAGCAATACGTAACAAATTCTTTTAAGCATACGCATAAAAGAAAATTTGTTCCGAAAATTTCTATCTCTACTACCTATTTAATTAGGAGGTGTTATTGGTTTCGGATTGGTTTGGGACTAAGATTTAGATTTTGAAATCTAGTGGTATTGATTACTAGGACTAAGCCTCGGCTAAAACTTTTGAAATTCTACTTTTTAATCTAAGTATGTATGTTTTAACCAATCCAACGCTCGAAAAGGGTCCATGTGAAAACCTGTGGATTTTTCATTTGGACTTGAATTCTTCATACTTTCTCCCCCCATCCTATTAATCCTACCCAAATTATTATAATTAATAATAACTATTGATAATAATATTTTAATTACTAATTTCGAAATAATAATTAATTACTACTATTATTAAATTAATATTACTAACAAAAAATAATGAAATAGTAATTAATTTTTAATTAATAATTATGCATAATTAAATAATATTTACTAATATTTTATTATTCATTATGAAATATTTATCGTAATTTTTGATAAATCTAATTAATTAGTAAACAAAATTAGCAAAAATATTAACTCATTTCTGACCGTTGGGTGACGAACTGGAAAGAAGAAAGGATACAAATCTAATACACAATCAAAAACATCAGAATTTTACATGAAAAATCCATGGGAAAAATCACGGAGTCACGCGCAAATCACTATATTATCAGAGAGATTACAGGAGAAGAAGAAAGGACCTCACAACCGCGCATCTTTTTTTATAGAGAAAACTAGATTACAGGTTATGAAATCACAAAACTGACATTGATGCGTTCCTCAAGTTTCATGGGCTATGAAACTTTCAGACTGAACTGCTTCTCCGTTATACATCTCTGATGTGCTACTTTGCACTGTCGCTTCAGAGTGTTTCTTCAGAGTTATGCTTTGAAGACTCCTCCACTTGAATGCTTCAGAGTGCTCCTCCGGAGTGATATCAAGCTGCGACTCTGGAGCGAGACTCCGACCTTACCCTCAACGTATAACTCGAAACTCGAGACCACTTTTACCACGAGTGCTTCGCCCTCGCTCCGGGATCTGCAAAAGGAACTTCTAAAGGTAATTTTTGTCCAGGGGCTCCCCCCCGAACCCCTGAGGAGCTCCTGCCCTCCTTCCAACACCTACGGCAACTTCACCGCGCAGGTCGATCCGTGTAATGACTCTATGTAGGGCGATAAATCGTCAAGACAATAATAATTATGCTCCGCAACTTAACACCGCCTACGTAGAATATTTCTAAGATAAATAATGAATAGTGTCATTTCTGCATTAGTAATTGTGAACATCCATTATTTTTAATTAAACATTGATTTATTGTTGAATATTTATTTTTTTTGTTAACTATTTTATAATTTCTTATTTTATTATATAATATTATTTAACTAGTAAATGATATAATATATCTTGTTTATAAAATATAATTTAAAATATAAAATTTATTAATTAGCAAACTAGTTGTGATTTAATTATTATTATTACTAAATAATAATTATAATAAGTAACAATAATTACCCTAGTATTCAATATGAAATATTAATTATTTTATTAAAAATAATTAGGTCATGGTAAGTTAGAATTTAGTACATTTAAATAATAGTAGTTTCACATAGTAAAAATTCTACAAAAATGTCCTAGTTGCAATCAAATTATTCGAGTATAAGTCTAAGTTCTACTGAAATCCAACTAAGAAGTCTTTAAGTCCTAGTTCAAATTATCGAAGGCCTAAGTGTTGGCCCAGAGGCCTTCCACTCTAGTTTTGATGATGATTAACTCATGTAGTTATAGTTTACTAATAATCTTGTGATGTTTAGTTTCAGATACTTAACCAAGATATTAGTAAGTGATTAGCTTCAACAAAGATGTTTTGGAGCTCTCACATGGTGATTCAAGAGCCCGAGCGTCAAAGTTCATATCTAGCACTCGGTTAGAGTCAAGCTCGATGGATCACGTTTGAATCGAGTTGACTTAGAGACGGAATTCTATAAGAAGACTTCGGTACAGTGTTTAGTTTATTGTTTAGATCAATTTGTTAAAGATTAGATAGTGTGATATGCTCAAGTTCACAACACACACGTTTCATGTTTTGGTTTTGATTTTCGGTTTCTAGTTTAACCGATCTTGGTTTTCATGAAGAGATAGAATCAAAACAAGTTTACATGGTTTAATGTATATTAGATTTGTTCTATATACATGTATGCTTCAACTATTTAAACAAACTTAGTTTGATAGTCTATTTCATGAGTTTGGAGTTTTGATATTTTAACAAAACTTATTTTCGGATTTAATGTCAAAACAGTGATATATATATATATATATATATATATATATATATATATATATATATATATATATATATATTGGATTATATCCATAAACTATATGCCTCAAAGTTGTTTCAATATCATATTTTTGTATTTGGATGAGTTTTGGACAAAAAGATTTTCCATTTCAAAAATCTTAGTTTTTGAAAAATATGGATTTTGGTTTTCGGTAAAATTTCCTTAACACAAAAATAGTTCAAATAGTTTGAAATATATGTTGAAATTTTTCACACATGTTTGTATATCAAAGATCATTCAAAAAACTATTTTTGTGGATTTTTAGAGTTTTTATGGGATTTTATAGGAAAATAAAAACCCAATTTTCAAGTCCTGAATTCAGTCTGCCAGGCTCTGGCGGTCGACCGACCGGTCGACCGGACCAGGAGCCGGTCGACCGAAACGGTCGACCGGATGTGCACAAGACGTGCACAAGGCCATATCAGTCGACCGAGCGGTCGACCGACTGAAGGCAACCCACTCTCGGGTTGTCTCGGTCAACCGGGCGGTCGACCGGCCAGAGAGCCGTTGCTCTCTGGTTCTAGGCGCAGTCGACCGGACGGTCGACCGGCAGGCTCAATGGTCACTTTTTTGACCGTTGGTCGGTCGACCGGAAGGTCAATTTTGACCTTGTCAGCTGCCAACGGGCAGAATTTTTATAGGGCTTATTTATACCCCATTTGAGAGAGGTTTTGACACAAGTTTTTAAGAGTAAAATTTTCTTACTTCTCTAGTGTTTAAATAGCAAGTTTTCAAAAGATTTTTTGGTTCAAAAGATCTATCTTTATTTGTTTTAAAGTGTTGAAAAATTCAAAGAAAAAGAGAGTATTTGGGAATTTATTTTTGATCTTTAATTCTATATCTATCTTGTGATTTTTTCAAGTGTTTTTCTTTATTGTTTTCATTTCCAAACACTTTATTTTCTCACCTGAGCTTATCATAACTACATATCTATTAGGATCTTTGTTTATGTGAGAAAGAGATTGGTTTGTGGTTGTGGAAACCACCAAGTTGTAAACCCTCCTTGATTTGTATTATCCCTCTAGTGAGAGATGATTGTGGGTATCCCTCTAGTGAGAGGTTGATAGTGGAGGTTGTGTTGGTATCTCTCTTAGTGAAGAGGTGAATTGTGTTGTTAGTGGCTTTGTGCCTATCCCTCATTTGTGAGGTTGATTTTGTGGTGGCTTTGAGCCTAGCCTCTAAGTGTAGAGGTTGTGTTTGTAATTGAGAGAGGAGTTGTGTACTCCTAGTTGTATTGCCCCAAATCCTCAGTGGAGGTTCCCTGTGTGGGAGTCCTGTGTGGACAAGTTAGTGAAAATCCTTCTGTGTGAAGGCGGAGACGTAGAGCTGTGTGCTCGAACCTCGAAACAAATCTCGTATTTGCGTTTGATCCATTGACTCTAACTCTCTCTCTATTACTTTGAGCATTGCATCATATTGCCATATCATATATATGCTTGTGTTGTTTGTGTGTGCCTTACTTATATTTAACTACGAGAGCTTCATGTAGCACCTCAACTCTTATTCAGAGGAATCAAAAGGAGTTAATCCAGAGCCCTTCATCGGGAATTCGGCTACACTCGTTGGTTACATTAAGTGTGTTGCAATTTAGTTTTAAATTTCGTATTTTGTTCATTAGATTAGCCGTACACCTACTCACCCCCCTCTAGATGTTCTTACAATTGGTATCAGAGCCTATGCTCCTGATATTTGGTTTAACCACCTAGCAGTGTGATCTTGGTTTGCTAATCTATAATTTGCATTTGCACACGTATATTGTTTACACACACTCATGGATTGCTTGACACCTCCCATGTTTGATGTTTCCAACATTGACATGTGAAAATTTAGGATGTCCATGTACTTAAAAATCCTAGGCTTGCATGTTTTCCTTACCGCTACCAAGAAATCCTATCTTGGTAATATCAAGCATATGGAGGCCAATGCACAAGCCCTTGGGCACTTAGAAGCACGCTTAATAAAGAATATTTATGCTTAGTTTCTAACTGTGATTCCGTCTTTGCAGTGTGGAACGTGTTGACCTCCTTCGAGCTACAAACGCCCACCATTGTGGAGGATGAATCTAGTGGAGAATCCGAACAACAATGCTACATGGTCCAAGAGAATGACTCCCTTGAGGTAAACTCGGAAACTCAATTAGATGATGATGATGCTAGTTCTTCTAGTAATGATTATATTGAGGTCAATGCTTTGAATGAAGAACTTTCAATTGTTTGTGAAAAATTACTTGAAAATTAAAATCTTTTGAAAAAAAAAGTGTAGGACTTAACAAAGAAAATAAAGATTTGTTTTCAAAACTTGAGATTGCTTTGCAAGAAAGAGATGAGATTTCAAGTGAATGTGACTCACTTAAATCCCAACTTGATCTTGCCCTAAAAGAAAATGAGATTTTGAAAAATAAAAAAGATTGTGAAAATGTTTTAAAGAAAAATGAAAACTTGTCTTTAAAACTTGATTTTGTTGTAAAGAAAATGAATCTTTAAAAATGAAAATTGTTTCTATTTCAAAGGAATTGGATTTGATGTCTAATGAAAACATTTTTTTGAAAAATGATTTGTCTACACATGTTTGCCATGCTAGTATACCTTCTCCTTCTAGCATACCTATTGCATGCACCTCTTCTTTTAAAATTGAAAATGATATATGTAATTTAAAGAAGAGTGTTGATTGTTTGGGCTCCACTTTGAGCCATTGTGTCATGAACTACACACGTTTGGAATCTATGTTTCGAAAGAAACAAGTTTCATCTTTACATGCACACCATACACGGCATACACATGCTTCGCACGTTCATGCACACAACACATGTATGCTCATGTGTACACTTATATACATTGTGGACGTAAGGGCCACCTTACTAAGTTTTGTTATGATCGTATACATGATTCAAATTTAGCAACTAAATTTGTTTGGGTTAGGAAAGGAGCTAACCCCCATGGACCCAAAAGAGTGTGGGTACAAAAACCACCCCTATTGCATTTGATGTAGGTGTGGGCTCTCGCATGACGTGAGAGCGATGATGCCTTGAGGTGGATGCGTTCCGAGCTAATGAGGACAATTTGGATGCATCACTTTCAAGGGATGTTTGGTGGGAGGACCACCTTGTTTTGGAGATATGGAGATGTGCCCTATTGGTTTGGTAACGATCTCTTACTCCTCATTTATGTTTACATGTTTTTCATGTTATTGAGTTTTAGCATGTTTTGATTAGTATGTTAAATGACATGATATTTAGATTAGTGATATACATGTTTAGTTAGTTGAGACACCCATGTTTAATATGAATTTATATTTTTGTGTTCTCACATTTGTTTTAACTAATGTATATGTCCTAGATCTATGCATGTGCATGTACATAATGATCATATGTATGTTTATGAGTTTTTGTTTTGATTTCTATGCTTCATGTTTTGATTACATGTCTAGATGTTAGTTTTTATTAAAACTTAGGAATATACTTGTACAACTAGTGAGCCACAAATAGATTATTATCTGTTTGTACTTGAATGCTCATTTGTACCCATTAGATGTACTAGTATATTCTAGTTTTGATGATTCATACATTTGACTTGTATTCCATATTTTTGACATATTTTCATGTGTATGTTTAACTTCATGTATATGTCTATTTTGTCTAAACTATTAGCTATACATATACATCCCTTGAGCTACTTGTCTTCATGCATATACTTTTGTGGACTCGTTTATATTTGGATATATATGCATACTTTAGTTTGTACATGACATACATATACCTTGAAGGATTATAGTTTTGATGATTTCATTTTTTTTAAGGAATTTCATATTGAGCTCTATTGCCTAGTTTCATGATAATGTGTTTCACATAACTCTTATACACTCACTTTATTTATTATTTTCTCATGATTTTGTTTTCATGAGTATGATGTGGGCTTTATAGATTTCGAGTATTAGTGATCATGTGATTTACATAGTTTTTATGGAATTTTTTTTTTGTTTTATTCCTTACTTGAAGGATTTCGTACTAGTTTACAATTTTTCTTATAACTAGTTCGTATTTTTCATTTTGGAAGAGTTTTCAATTATGCTAAACTATTTTCAAACTTATTTTTGAAAACCCTTTCCATTTAAAGGGCGGTTGGTTGGGCGACCATGCCTTGTATGCTTCTTGTTGAAAATCCTTTTAAACATGTGCATGAAATGGGTGGTAGGTAATATGAGTTATACACTTAATCTTATTGTATTTTCAATTGGTATCATTGGATCTTTTCAATTGGTATCGCTATTGACATTTTTTTTGTATACTCATATATGTTTTTATATATGTATGCTTACACCTCAGATAGTATCAATTTCGATTGGTATTCAATTTTTCATACATATATATATGTTTTATTTGTGCTTACTATATCTCTATATCTTTGAGCACAAATTTGAGTTATGCTAAGCTTTATTTCTTCAATGACTATTATATTTCAATTGATTATGTTTCAATTGGTTTCTTATATAAGCTTATGCATCAGTTTATTTAGTATTTCATAAAGGGGGAGAAAATTTATATTTCATTTTTTTAAAATTGGTTTTGTTTACCTTTGGTATTTTACTCCCACACTTTATGTTGAAAAATGATTGAAAAATGATATTGATTATTTTTAGTAGCATATGCTTTTAATGAAAAATTACTTTCAATTGGTACTAATCTTTACAAATTGGTATCAAGATTACCTATAAGTTTAATTACAATTGGTATGTTTTATTTCAATTGATATCAAAATTTTTGGTTAAATTCTTCAAATGATTTATTTACTTACTATTGGTATAATAAAGACATGTTTAGTTATATTAAAAATATTTGTTTTATGTACTTTCAATTGGTATGTTTTATTGATATCATAATGAACGAATTTGATATATTTTTTTCCATTGGTATCATAATGTTTTGATTTCACTCCTTATTGATATTTTTTTTGTTTAAGACAAAAAGGGGGAGAACATTGTTTTATTTTTTCTTTGACCCCTTTGTTGATGATTGACAAAAAGAGGGAGAAGTATTTGGTTTTATATGCATGTTTATTGTTTTTGTTTCATATTGATATTTTTTATTGTTGGTATCAAAAGCTTTTATTGATTATCTTCCAATTGGTATCAAGAATTTTGTTTTATTGATTGGTATCAAGAGATTTTATGTTTCTTTTATTGATAAAGTTTTTTCATTGAAATTTTTATTGGTATCAAAAGCAATTAATTAAGAACATGTTTATTTTAAAAAGGAAAGGAATTTATTTTAAAAGTTTGGTATCAAGAGCATGTTTATTTCATGTTTCGTATCAAGAGCATGTTCATTTCATTGTTTTATGCATGTTGATGCATATTCATGTTTACTATTCATTGCATATATTTATTGTTTATTGCTATGCGTGAGTTAAGGGGGAGCTTCTTTGAAGCTTAACTTTAATCCATGCATATATAACTCCATGAGTTTTGTCATCATCAAAAAGGGGGAGATTGTTGGCCCAGAGGCCTTCCACTCTAGTTTTGATGATGATTAACTCATGTAGTTATAGTTTGCTAATAATCTTGTGATGTTTAGTTTCAGATACTAAATTAAGATATTAGTAGGTGATTAGCTTCAACAAAGATGTTTTGGAGCTCTCACATGGTGATTCAAGAGCCCGAGTGTCAAAGTCATATCAGCACTCGGTTGGAGTCAAGCTCGGTGGATCACGTTTGGATCGAGTCGACTTGGAGACGGAGCTCTACAAGAAGACTTCGGTACAGTATTTAGTTTATTATTTAGATCCATTTGTTAAGATTAGATAGTGTGATATGCTCAAATTCACAACACACACACGTTTCATGTTTTGATTTTGGTTTTCGGTTTCTAATTTAACCGATCTTGGTTTTCATGAATAGATAGAATCAAAACAAGTTTACATAGTTTAATGTATATTAGATTTATTCTATATACATGTATGCTTCAATTATTTAAACAAACTTAGTTTGATAGTCTATTTTATGAGTTTAGAGTTTTGGTATTTTAACAAAACTTATTTTCGGATTTAAATGTCAAAAACAGTGATATATATATATATATATATATATATATATATATATATATATATATATATATATATATAGGTTACTGTACCTCAGCCGACAGGCTGAGAGAGTTCTCTCAGCCGGCGGACGTGGCAAAATCACCGCCCCACATCTGTCATCAAATTTGGCGGACAATCTTGAAAAATTCCGCCCAATTTAATGCCAGTCACCTCAACATTGTAGTTTCCAAAAATACCCTCCCTCACAACTTTCTACCTTATGTAAAAAAGTTGGCTTTCAAAAAATTTACAGCTCTAAAATTTCAACCGGCGATTCTGATCCAAAATAGTTATTTTCTTTCACAAATTTGATCCTTTTTTTAAAAAATATATTTGCAACTGATGGCACCTAAGAAATCATCCGTGGAAAAAGGTACTACAAAAAATGATATTTTCAAAAAATTTAGCGTTTGTGTATTTTAATAGTTTTAAATTTTTTCCAGATTTATTTCCGAGGTCGCATTTTTTTATTTTTTTTTTAAATCTTGGAACTATGGTCGCAGTTAAGAAAGAGATTTTGGAATCATCCGTGGAAAAAGGTCCTATTTTTTCAAATTTTTTTGTATTTCCTTATTTTTACTATGTCGCAGTATTTTCGAAAATTGATGTGCATACACTGCATGCGACCTCGGTCGCAGTTGATAAAATTATAGTTTCAGATTTGTGCGACTTTGGTTTTTTTCGAAAGGACCTTTCCTTGTAGCCGAATGCGACGTTGGTCGCAGTATATGAAACTTACTTTTTTTTTCCTTACATACCGACGACATGGTGTCGCAATTGTTTAAATATGAGTTGTCGTCTCTTGCGACCAAGGTCGCAGTGTATTTAACGTCATTTGTTTTATCATACTTGGGTCGCAGTTGTATCTGATTGCACTGTAGTCTTATGCGACCTAGGTCGCAGTGTCGAACCGGGTCGTAGTTGTTTCTGATTGCAATGTAGTCTTGTGCGACCTAGGTCGCAGTGTTGACCCGGTAGCAGTTTTTCTTATTGCACTGTAGTCTTATGTGACCTTGGTCGCAGTGCGGTCTAGTGGTCGCAGCTGTCTTTGATTGCACTGTAGTCTTATGCGACATTGGTCGCAGTGTCGTCCCTGGTCCAAGTTTATGTTTGCAAAGTATGACTGCGACCGTGGTCGCAGTTTATAAAAGAAAATATGCTTTTTACAAACATTAGTCGCAGTGTATGATTGTACTGTAGTCTTATGCGACACTGGTCGCAGTGTCGTCCGGGTGCAAGTTGTTTGTGTTTACATTGTATGACTGCGACCGAAGTCGCAGTTTATTAAAAACAAATATGCCTTTGACCCCCTTATAATTTTTAAATGATCATTGGTCTGAACTGTTTATTTTTTCTTACTATGTAGGTAAAAAACAGATAGAGGTTCGTCCTCTGAGATCAAGCCTGAAACCTATGTGCGAGTTCATGAAGAAATTTAAAAAGTTCATTCACGCAGATTTCGTAGAGGCGATGAACAATACCCCATTTGGCCAATCTTCATGGCGTTCTACAATGAACAATTTGGGGCTGAAAAGGATCAAAAATCAAACGTTGCTGTGCTGCATATTTTAGACCAGTATGATAGGGATACAAGGACCTTTAGAATTGGGGGCAAACAGATTAAGTTAACAGTGGAGGATGTTGCCCTCACATTTGGTCTACCTATCATTGGGGCAGATTTTGTGATGAATAAAACATGTACAATGAAAGATAGAGGGGTGATAAAACATTATTTCCCCAATATAAAGAAGATCACTAAAGTATCCATTGAAGATGCTTTGGATGATCTTCTTGTCAAAAAGAGACGGAGAGGTGTATTGGATGTGACAAAGGATGAACAGCTTGAGCAGCAAATGTCTTTACATGAAATTATAAGAGACATGCACAGACTTGCAGCTCAAGACTTTACCACATTAATCATCCTATACATGTCGGCCACTCTTTTCTTCTCTGGCAGTAAATGCACGGTGCCGTGGTATATTGTGGAACAGATTGCCAATATGCAGCTGATGAGGACAATATGCTGGGCAAAAACTGTTTGGCAATTCCTGATTGAGTCAATGGACATCTTCAGGCAAATCACGTACGAGCTGCAAGGATGCTCCGTGCAAATAATTGTAAGTATAAATCTCATATTTGGCCAACATTGTATGAAAGTTACCCAAAAATTTTTTTGAATATTTGTGTAAACTAATTTAATTTTCCTTGGTCGCAGTATTGGCTATGTGAGAGGGCCCCTATTTTTGAGCCGAGGTCTGGTTTGGAGGACATAACCCCACGCGTTTTAAGATGGGACCTCCAAAATATTAGTAGATCTCTACTTGAAGTTGATCTAAATGAGATTGACAGCAATATTATAAGTCAGACTTTTTTTTTGTTCAGTACAAATAAAATGAGACCATAGTCGCATTATTGAGCTGCACCTTTCGCAGTTCGTTTTGTGCCTGGCAAACAACGTGCGACCATGGTCGCATTCTCCTGAAAATACCTTTTACATGGAATGCGACCATGGTCGCAGTCTTGGGCTGCATGGCTTGGCAGATAATTTGGGCATGACAAACATACTGCGACCATGGTCGCATTCTTTTCAAAAATACTTCATAAATAAACTGCGACCATGATCGCAGTTTCATTATTTCATTGTTTTATTTTTAACTTACCTTTTTCTATTTATTTTCAGATTTTGACTCGAATGGGCAACATCTCTATTGCTGAAAAAAATATGGTTGGCCTTCCTGTTGAAGGGGAAGAGGAGGAGGAGGAAGAAGAAGCAGAAGATGAAGAAGAAGAAGAAGAAGAAGAAGAAGGAGATGAAGGAGGCCATACATATAATGAAGTTTACATCCCGGCGAAAAAGGAGCCAGAACCGGCTGAAACGAGTGAGCAAGAACCAATTTTTGAAGGTTATTTGCCACCTCCACCGGATGTTCAAGCAGAAGAAATAAAACAATTAAGGTCTCAGAATCAGTACTTGAGAGAATATGTTTCTCAGTTTGAAAAAAATAAAAATATGGAGACTGAGAACAGACTCAAGGCTGAATTAAAATTAAAAATGAGAGAAAAAGAGAGAAGAAAAAACAAAAAAGGAAAGAAGAGCTGTTGAGAGCAGCCGCTGCTGCGAAGGAGAAGGAGAAGAAGAGGGAAGAAGAGAAGGAATAGGAGAAGAGGAGGAGAGAAGTGGAGGAGAAGGAGAAGGAGAATAGAAGAATGGAAGAGGAGGAGAATGAAAGGATAATGAGGGAAGAAGAGGAGAAGGAGAAGAAGAGGAGGGAAAAGGAGGAGCAGGAAAAGGTGGAGAGGAGGAGGGAAGAGGAGGGGCAGGAGAGGAGGAGGAGGGAAGAGGAAGAGAATGAGAAGAGGAGGAAGGTGTTGGAGGAGTTAAAAAAGAAGAGGGAGAAAAAGATGAAAGTGACGGAAGAGGAAAATAGAAGGAAGGGTGAAAAGAAAAAAGGAGCACAAAAGAATGAAGGAACAGATGGAGAAGCAGGCTGAAGAGGAGAAGAAAAAAAAACTGGAAGAGGATAAAATCATGGGTTCTGAGTCTATTTTAAATATTACTGGAGAAGATGTGCCAAGTTTTTCTCTGAATATAACTCAAATGACTCAAGAAATCCAAAGAGATAGAGCTTCTGAAGAAGAAATTCAAGAACATACTCCGCCTCAGAAGCAATCCTCAAAAGAAGCTGTTTTGAAATACTCTAAAGGAACTATTGAAAGGGGAGTCAAAGAACGCAAGCGCGCTGAAAGAGATCGCGATGACTTCGACTTCGTTTATCCAAAATAGAAGAAGAAAAAAACGAACATCCTCTTCCACAGCCTGCGGCTGTGAGTTCTGCCGCCGGTTTCGGCGACAAAGAGATTTCCTCTACAGAGCCAAAATCGAGAGAATTGACCGAAACTAGAGCATACAGAATTCTGCAGCCCCATCAACAAGCTCTTGTAAAAAATTTCTTCGACAAGTCCTTCTCTGAGTAAGTTAATTCATATCAAAAAATCTATTATACCTTTATAAAAGAACAATTAAATTACTAACTTTGTTTTGAATATCTTTCAGTTCTACTGCGTATCAGGATACTGACAACGGAATCATTATTACAAGGAATGACATTGAGGACCTGATATTCGGTAGAGAATTAGATGCAAATATAATTCATTTCTACATGAAGCATCTAGAGAAGGGAAAAGGATTAAAAAGCATATTCTTCCGGAGCGAAGCTTGGGTAAAAATCTACTTTCTCATTTACGGTTTACTGTAATATCAATTGTGGAACAGATTACTTATATTCTCTATCTCTGTGTAGGCATGTACTGCGACTAAGGTCGCAGCTGCAACTAAGGTCGCATTTTATAATTAAAATGTATTGCTACTAACTAATGTACTGCGACTAAAATCGCAGTTTATAATTAAAATGTATTGCGACTTAACTCATGTTCTCTATCTGTGTAGGCATGTACTGCGACTAAAGTCGCAGTTTATAATTAAAATGTATTGCGACTAACTCATGTTCTCTCTGTGTAGGCATGTACTGCGACTATGGTCGCAGTTGCGACTAAGGTCGTACTATCTCATGTACTGCGACTAAGGTCGCAGTTAATAATTAAGATGTATCGCGACTAACTCATGTACTGCGACTAAGGTCGCAGTTTAAAAATATGTTAATAAGAAACGCTGCGACCTTGATCGCAGTGTCTTGTCTTTACTTAATGACTTCTTGTTTTAATTAATTTTTTCTTATATTTTAAATTCATTTTGTATTTTTTTTTCTTGTCCGCAGCACGGTGTTGTAAATAAAAGTGAAGATTTGGAAGATCATTTCATCAAGCAGAAGCTGTTGAAAAACTGGACAGCTGATGTGCACTACATGTTCTTCCCGATCAATCACAAACATAGTGCCGACGAACCCGGATTTCACTGGACCTTATTGGTATTTGATGCCGATACACAAGAGTGGAATTTTTACAACTCTTGGTTCCGGCTGACAAAAAAAGTAGTATATTACAGCTTTACCGAAAAGATGCAAGAACAATGGTGAGTTGAAATTTAATATTTCAATTACTGAAAACTGGCATTTAATTTTATTAATACTAATTTTTGTTTCTATTGACATTGCAGAAAGAAAGATTATTACAGATTTTTGAGATTGATTTCAATAAATTAATGAGAAGAATAAATATAAAATACGCAAAATGCCCCCAACAACCAAACAGGTATATAAATTTTTGACATCTCCTTACCTTTCATATTTTCTACCTTTTTTTAGTACCAAAAATCTAATTTCAATTAATGATTACTCTATGAAATTTTCTGTGTTGATTGCGGTGTATATGTATGCAAGTACATGGAAAGCATAGCGTCTGGTAGTCCAACTGTTGATACTGTTACGGATGCTCATGTACAGAGACTAAGAAGTGAGCTTGCATACATGATACTTGCAGATAGAGAGAAGAGTTGGGATGAAGAAAAAGAAATTATACGAAGGACAGTATTTAATGACTAACAGTTTGACAATTTATTGATATAGCACAATTTTTTATTTTATAAATGTAAAAATAATTGCAATTGCAATTCATTGAATAATTTTTTTGTTTTATTGATTTAATTTGTAAACAATTCTATACATTTATTTATTATAAGTTCCATTGATTATTTCCAATCTACATTTGTTACAACTTGGATTTTACTATTGCGTCTTGATGTTAGAAACAAAAATGCGTTCAGTAATTGTATTGCGACCAAAGTCGCAGTAATGAACTGTTTTGAGATACAGCGTTTCCTTATACGGTGACACTTTAATCAAGACAGCGATCACGGTCGCAGTTACTTAATCATTTATAAGTTCCCAATGCGACTATGGTCGCAATAATGAAATATTTTGCAATTCAAAGTAATTTAAAGTTATAGTGTATTATCTTTTAAACTGTTTTGAATAACTGAATAGTCACCTAGGAAGTATACAATTTTTTGAGAAAAGGTAGAAAATAAATTTGGTAGATATTCACGTGGTCCAAGGGATTAGGTAGAAAATGCTGTACAATTGTTACAAATCTTCATTTTAACTATTTTACGCTAAACGAATATACTGCGACCAAAGTGCAGTTAATAATTAAATTATTTCACCCGAAAAGTAAATTTTAAAATGAAGGTTGCGACTTTGGTCGTAGTTGCTGGCAGTAGTCTTAATAAAACAATAAAACTGCGACCTAGGTCGCAGTTTCTGGCGGGAGTCTTAATCAAAAACAACACTGCGACCTTGGTCGCTATGCATGTTAATATAAATCAAACACCTACCTAACGTACTGCGACCTTAGTCGCAGTCCATGTAATGCGACCCTAGATTGCAATTGCTGGCCATCTTTATTAATAACAATATTGCGACCTTAGTCGCAATTAAACATGTACACTGCGACCAAAGTCTCTGACTAAGGTCGCAGTTTAAATGTACACTGCGACCAAAGACTCTGACTACATTATATACAAAAAAAATTAAACTATAAAGTAGAATTTTGTAGCAGTAAAACTTTAAAGTACAACTACATAAAAAATAACACAGTAGAAATCAAAGAATGATAATAAATCAGATTATAATGACACGCCAGTGGCGGACTGCGACTTAATCTCTCTACACTGTGCGACCATAGTCGCACTTCATAAGAAAATTGAAGTCTTTGTTCCTTCGACATGGAGGCAACCCAAACCTACTTCTTCTGCCAATAAAAAATAAATAGTAAGAATTTTAAGATTAATCGGTATAAAAAAATGATTAACAGGTTTAATGTAATACCAGTAACGGACAACCAGTTTGTAATGGCCCAGCTCTTGGCAGTTACCACATCTTCGATGCTTAACTTCCTTCTGATATATAGAATCTTCAAAACCAGACTTAAGCCTGAATGCAGCTCTAGGCCTCCCCTTGGTTGGTATAGGACCAATTGGATCACGTATATTCAATTCTTCATCATCTCGCAAAACGACAACGGATCCACTGGAACCAACTGTAGTTTTAGGCTGTGATGAATGATAATTTCCTGACATGGCTCTGTATTCACTAGTTTTTTCTTCAGCAAAACTTTTCAAAACTGCCTCCAACTTTGAAAGATTTTCATCAGAATCAGCGACCATCTCAAGAATTGCATTAAATTTTGAACGTATTGTCCACAATCTAGCCGTCCGTGGAGTGCCCTGACTGGGAAAAGGCTTCATGCCATTTTCGATTGCAACATTTTTGTAACGAGCATCCAACCTCCATCTCTGAAGTATATATGATTCTGGTATATCTGTAACGTGATTGCGCCACAAAATACACAGAATATGTCTACATAGGATACCCTCTATTTCAAATAACGAGCAACTACAAGAAACATGAAGTTCCTCATGCTTATCATAACTGACCTTTTCCCAGTTGTCTTTTGATTCTGAAAAATTACCAACCAAATATATTGATCCAGGTTTGTCATGTTCCACCTCTTTTGAAAATAGTGTCATTACAACTGTCCATTCCTCTTGAAACAACTGAAAAATCTTCGGTGTATACAACTTCGAAACCTGTATCTCATATGGATTGGATGTACAATTGGGCACAGAATTCAAAACCCTAAAATCTTGAAGAGATTCAGATGTACGACGGAAACAACAGCTTTATCATATTGGTGAACAAATTCCACTAGTTTAGTGTTTGAGTTAACAAAATCATCAAAGAAGGAATTAATACTCTCGGACCTCTGACTGGTTGTCATTCCAGCACAGAAAACATCCTTGAGATATGCATTAACCCAATGTCCACGGAGCCTGTACATCTTCATCAACCAACTGTCATCTTCTTCTTCTAACTGATATTTTTCATTCATCAGACGCCATCGTTCCTCACAAGTGCTTATATCGCGGGAGGTGTACCAAGCATGAAAATCGGAGACCATATCTTCTCCATACTTGTTTGACATTGGGATTTGTTGCTCGGCAATATGTTTCCGCACATGCCAGAAACAGTAACGGTGCCGAGAAGTTGGAAAAACAATCTTGATGGTATCACCAATCTGCGCATCCTGATCAGTATTAATCAGCTTCGGTTCAACTCCATGCATGCACTTGAGCCATTTTTGAAATAACCAAACAAAAGTATCCCTCTGCTCATCAGCAAGCAATGCACAGCCGAACAAAATTGACTGCCGGTGATGATTTACTCCAGTGAATGGAGCAAATGGCAAGCTCAAGTGATTAGTTCTGGATATTGTGTCAAAAACGATCACATCACAGAACCTCAGATACGAGGAAATAGCTCTTCCATCATCCAAAAAATGCTTCTAAGTGTGCCCGCGTTATCGACTTCACTTGAAAAGAAGAATTCTGGATCGGTCTCGGCTTTCTCTTGAAAATATTTGATAATAGCAATAAACTCATGACCGCAGTTATTTCTATGTTGACGAGTGAAATCAATAACTTGTTGAGGGCTCACTTCTTCACAGCCTTCTCCCTGGCTCATTGCATTCACAACGCGGGAAATATTTGAAGGCCGCATTCCAACATCAACCAGATTGCTCATAATGCTTCTGCTAATTTTTGAATGATGATTCTGGTGAGAGTAATGGTGATGTACCTTATCGGGCTTGACAATTCATGTGAATGAGTATCAACAAATTTTGTGATAACCCAATGTCTTTTGTCCAAAAAAAAAACGAAGACGGATATGCATCTCAGCAGGACAAGCTACTCTAGTGTTAATTCGACGATGCACTGTAAGCTCCTCTTGTCTTTTGTCACACAACTTCTTCAGACCTTCCTTGTTGCAGCAAAATTTTCTGTAAATAATCTCATAAGGAGGCTTCCGTGACTTATCTGTACCTTTTCTTCTCACGCTAAAACCTCTATTCCTTGCAAAATAATTGTAGAAATTGTATGCTTCCATATCCGACAGGAACTGTTTCCCTATAAACTTATCTGAGCTTCCAGACATTTCTCCATGTGCATTCATATCCTACAAAAAACAATTACACGAATTAAATGAATATAAATATTTTTTAGATATCACTGTATTCTAAAATATAAGTTATATAAATGCGACCAAGGTCGCATAAGAGATGAAAACTATATTACTTCTTATCAAATACTGCGACCAAGGTCGCAGTTATCCGTATAAGAAGAAATCTATATTACTTCTTACTAAAGACTGCGACCTAAGTCGCAGTAAATAAAAATAAGATTTCACATATGACATGAAATCTATAATACTCCTTATTGAAGACTGCGACCTAAGTCGCAGTTATCCGTATGTGAAGAAATCTATATTACTCCTTACTATAGACTGCGACTTAAGTCGCAATTATCCGTATGTGAAGAAATCTATATTACTCCTTACCAAAGACTGCGACTTAAGTCGCAGTCGCATTTCTAAAACTTTTAATCATTTGTTATAGGTCGCAGTATCTCATAGACTAAAGAGAAAAATTCAATATTTAAGAAATTGTTTTTAAAAAATGAAACAATTAAAACCTGTTGATCGGCATGCAAAGATGTCAACCCTTCAAGATTTTCAATATTCTGAGAGAAAGTAGAACCAGATGTAATATCTTTCATATTTAGATCGCCAGTAGACTGCTCAGACGTAGACATTAAATATTTTGGAGAAAAAATTGATCTGAAAAGATTTTATATTTTCAGAAAAAAGTTTATCGCAGGCTGAAAAAGGAGAAACTAGATCTTTCAAAAGAGGTAAGGAAATAGGGGGAAAAGTAATTTATATAGAATAACCTAAAACCTATAAAGAGCGGCAAAAAAAGCGGAAAAAATAATAATAAACAATAAGGAAGGTTACCGAAAGAGTTGCTTTTCATAAGGGGTATTTGGTAATTTAACTTCTTCCTAAAAGCGTGCCGCAAGTCAGTGAAGTGATAAATTGAGCCACGTCACCGCAGACTGAGAGAGTACTCTCAGCCCGCAGGCTGATATACATTTTTCTCATATATATATATATATATATATATATATATATATATATATATATATATATATATATATATATATATATATATATATATATATATATATATATATAGGGGTTACTGTACCTCAGCCTGCAGGCTGAGATAGTTTCTCAGCCGGCGGGACGTGGCTGAATATATGCCACACATCGGCCGCAGTGTGTTGGCGCCAAAAAAATCAAAAAATCCTGCCTAAACAGTCGTGAAACAAATTGACCAAAATACCCTTTTTTAATTCTAAACTGGAATAAAGTCATGAATAAACAAAATTTCAGTTGAATATATATACAGTTATAAAATTCGTAATTTTAATACATCGAAAAATATAATTAAAAAAATTGGATCAATATAATGTAAAATAAGCAGAAGCATTGAAAATTTAAAAAACATGCCATGGTCGCAGACTTAATACAATATAACAACTGCGACACAGTCGCAGTCATTAATCGCACTCATAGTATAACAAAACATTTTTATGCGACCTAATACAATATAATTTCAATTTTATATAACAACTGCGACACAGTCGCAATCACTAGTCGCAGTCATTGTATAACAAAACTTCTTTATATAACGTCTGCGACCCTAGTCGCATTCTATCGTACAACAATGTGACCTCCTTCAGTACTGCGACCAAAGTCGCAAACTTCTTTCCCATGCCTTATGTAAAAGATTTTTAATATGCGACTAGGGTGGATTAGCCATGCGACCCTGAGATCAATTGTAAGGTCTCTTTCTCACTATATTAACTTATAAGCTCTTTTAATTACATATCCAAACTGCGACTGCTGCTCTTAAACACTGCGACCATAATCGCAATCCTACTACGGATGCAATTTATGGTCGCAGTTAATCATTTATCAGTTCCCAATGCGACTATGGTCGCAATAATGTACTGTTTTGGAGTTCAAAGTAATTTAAAGTTATAGTGTATTAACTTTTAAACTGTTTTGGATAATTGAACAGTCACCTAGGAAGTATACACAATTTTTGAGAAAAGGTAGAAAATAAGTTTGGGAGATATTCACGTGGTTTGAGAGCTTAAACCCTTTGAAATTCTGGGATTAAAAATATATAAAGGGTCATCAGCAAAGGATTACAAACATACTAAATTATTTTTGCTCAAACTCGTTACTCTCACTGTTCGGTCAATAGACTCAAAAAAAGTCTTCTCCACCGTCTTCACCGGAAAGAAGCCAATCATCTAATGATGATTGGATGTATAGTTCTGAAGATATGCCTCGCTACGGGTCAGAGGATGAGCTTGATACAGACGACCCGTTCTGAGAGTTCATAACCAAAATACAAACATGAAGAGGAAGAAAACGAAGAGGAGAATGTCGCTGAAGAGGAGGAAGAGACGGAAAGCGATACAGAAGACGAAAGCATGACTCTTGACGACGAATCTGATTACGATGGTGATGACGAGGATTAGAAGTTTAAAAATTGTATTTTATTTTTTTTTAAATATATATAAATCTGTTTTCTAAAGTTAATTGTGTGAATTACATTTTTTACTATTATGTCTTGGTTGAAATGCTGTACAATTGTTACAAACCTTCATTTTAAATATTTTACGCTAAACGAATATACTGCGACCATGGACGCAGTTAATAATTATATTACTTCACCCGTATAAATTTTTAAAATGAAAGGTTGCGACTTTGGTCGCAGTTGCAGGACGCAGACTTAATAAATAAACTGCGACTTTGGTCGCAGTTGCTGTCTTTAGTCTTAATCAACAACACTGCTACCTTTGGTCGCAGTTGCTAACCGTAGTCTTAATAAAATACAATGCGACCTTGGTCGCAGTTGCTGATTTTTGGACTTAATAAAATACACTGCGACCTTGGTCGCATTCGCTGGTCTTTATTTTTAATCAACAACAACACTGCGACCTTGGTCGCAGTTACTGGCCGCAGTCTTAAAAAATAATCTGCGACCTTCGTCGCAGCTGCTGGTCTTTAGTCTTAATCAACAACAACACTGCGACGAGGTGACACGTCACCGCAGAAGTTGCTTAGTCGCAGTCTTGGTCGCAGTGTCGACCCTGGTCGCAGTTTTTTCTATTTGCAATGTAGTCTTATGCGACCTGGTCGCAGTGTCATCTCTGGTCCAAGTTGTTTTGTTTGCAATGCATGACTACGACCAACGTCGTAGTTTATTAAAAAACAAATATGATTTTATTTATGTCCAGGCATTTATCTCCAGGCATGTGAAAATGATACAAAACGCTCTCTTATACAATAAGATTGAGTGTTACAATACAGCAGTACAAAGAAGACTAAACATCAAAAGACGCTCTCTTATACAATAAGATTGAGTGTTACAATACAGCAGTACAAAGAAGACTAAACATCAAAAGAGCCCTTGTTGACTAAGAGCAGTGGTGTTATTGAGGTCTGGTGGCAGCAGAATCCTCCGATTCCACCTGACCCTCCAAAGTGGCGGCATACGATCCTTCGTTGATGAACATCTCTTCCACTAGAAGGTTATCCAGTGAGCATGGAATTTCCTCGATGTCACTTCTGGGGTAAGAGAGGAGGTTTGAGACCTCACAGGGTATGCTACCCACCATGACTTCTTCCCTTGTGGACGATGAGGTCTATGACTTCTTCCTTGTGGACGAACATCGATCAAGTTCGTCCATAGGGTCATCATCATCCATGGAGGCAGGCCCCTGTTAGAGACTCTGAAGAAGGCGAAAATTCTCAGAGCAATTGCTCTCGAAAGAAAACAGTCTAATTATGGGCTGTTAAAGGGAGAGTGAGACCTCACAAGGTATGCTACCCACCACTATATCCACCACATCCCCGCCGCCATACCCACTCTGACCATGCCATGCCAGTAAGCTTGACTGGTGCATCAAGTCCGAGGAGATCTTGGTGAGGGTTAAGTCCTCGTCAGGGATCATGACTTCTTCCCTTGTAAACGACGAGGACCATGACTTCTTCCCTTGTGGACGATGAGGTCTATGACTTCTTCCCTTGTGGACGAACATCGATCAAGTTCGTCCATAGGGTCATCTTCATCCATGGAGGCAGGCCCCTGTTAGAGACTCTGAAGAAGGCGAAAATTCTCAGAGCAATTGCTCTCGAAAGAAAACAGTCTAATTATGGGCTGTTAAAGGGAGAGGGTGAGCCCTATTTATAGGCAGCCCATAATAACCATAATTAATGGTTCATTAATCAGAACCGTCGGCTTTAATGGTCTCCAACCACCAGCGCCGGTTTGGCATTAAAAGACATTAACGCCTAAACCCAATGAAGAGCCGACGCGTAGACAATGTAGACTTGACGTTTAAAGATCTCATAAAATCTTTATGACAGACCGCGTCTCTCGGAGTGACTCCAAGTCGCGTCCCCTCAGCAAACTTTTCATTTTTCATTTAGATTCAAAAAATGACTTAATCAAAACAACACTGCGACGTGGTCGCTATGCATGTTAATATAAAGGAAACACTTACTTAACGTACTGTGACCTAAGTCGCAGTCCATGTAATGCAACCCTAGATTGCAGTTGCTGGCCATCTTTATCAATAACAAAACTGCGACCTTGGTCGCAATAACCATGTACACTGCGATCAAAGTCTCTGACTAAGGTCGCAGTTAAATGTACACAGCGACCAAAGTCTCTGACTAAGGTCGCAGTTTAAATTAAACTATAAAGTAGAATTTTATCGCAGGCTGAAAAAATTGATCTGAAAAGATTTTATATTTTCAGAAAAAATTTTATCGCAGGCTGAAAAGTAAAACTAGATCTTTCAAAAAAGAGGTAAGGAAATAGGGCGAAAAATAATTTAATACAAATAACCTAAATCCTATAAAGAGCGACAAAAAAAAGGGGAAAAATAATAATAAACAATAAGAAAAGTTATCAAAAATGGGGTATTTGGTAATTTAACTTCTTCCTAAAAGCGGGCCGCAAGTCAGTGAGATAACAAATTGAGCCACGTCACCGCAGGCTGACAAAGTACTCTCAGCCGCAGGCTGATATACATTTTTCTCATATATATATATGTGTGTGTGTGTGTGTGTGTGTGTGTGTGTGTGTGTGTGTGTGTGTATAGTGAGTTGATCCCTAAGAACGGTTCTCACGAATTCATGTGAGAACTTTCACGTGGGCGTTCGGATCTGATAGAGATCTAGTTTTATTTGATTTGATCTATCAGATCCGACGACCCACGTGAAAGTTCTCAAAGAAATCCGTGAGAACCGTTCTTAGAGGATCAGCTCCCTATATGTGTGTGTGTGTGTATCTTATATGTATATTGGATGATATCCATAAATTATATGCCTCAAAGTTATTTCAATATCATGTTTTTGTATTTAGATGAGTTTTGGACAAAAGGATTTTCCATTCAAAATCCTAGTTTTGAAAAATACGGATTTTGGTTTTCGGCAAAATTTCCTTAACACAAAAATGATTCAAATAGTTTGAAATATGTGTTGAATTTTTTCACACATGTTTGTATATCAAAGATCATTCAAGAAAGTATTTTTGTGGATTTTTAGAGTTTTTATGGGATTTTATAGGAAAATAAAAACCCAATTTTTAAGTCCTGAATTCAGTCAGCCAGGCTCTGGCGGTCGACCGACCGGTCGACCGAACCAGGAGCCGGTCGATCAGAACTGCACAAGACGTGCACAAGGCCATATCAGTCGACCGAGCGGTCGACCAACTGAAGGCAACCCACTCTCGGGTTGTCCCGATCGACGGGCGGTCGACCGGCCAGAGAGCCGTTGCTTTCTAGTTCTGGGCGCGGTCGACTGGGCGGTCGACCGGCAGGCTCAACAGTCACTTTTTTGACCGTTGGCCGGTCGACCGGCCGGAAGGTCAATTTTGACCTTGTCAGCTGCCAACGGGCAGAATTTTTATAGGGCCTATTTATACCCCATTTGAGAGAGGTTTTGACACAAGTTTTTAAGAGCAAAATTTTCTTACTTCTCTAGTGTTTAAACAGCAAGTTTTTAAAAGATTTTGGGTTCAAAAGTTCTATCTTTATTTGTTTTAAAGTGTTAGAAAATTTAAAGAAAAAAAGAGTATTTGGGAATTGATTTTTGATCTCTAATTCTATACCTATCTTGTGATTTTTTTCAAGTGTTTTCTTTGTTGTTTTCATTTCCAACACTTTATTTTCTCACCTGAGCTTATCATAACTACCTATCTATTAGGATCTTTGTTTAAGTGAGAAAGAGATTGGTTTGTGGTTGTGGAAACCACCAAGTTGTAAACCCTCCTTGATTTGTGTTATCCCTCTAGTGAGAGGTGATTGTGGGTATCTCTCTAGTGAGAGGTTGATAGTGGAGGTTGTGTTGGTATCCCTCTTAGTGAAGAGGTGGATTGTGTTGTTAGTGGCTTTGTGCCTATCCCTCATTTGTGAGGTTGATTTTGTGGTGGCTTTGAGCCTAGCCTCTAAGTGTTGAGGTTGTGTTTGTAATGAGAGAGGAGTTGTGTACTCCTAGTTGTATTGCCCCAAATCCTCAGTGGAGGTTCCCTGTGTGGGAGTCCTATGTGGACAAGTTAGTGGAAATCCTTCTGTGTGAAGGCGGGGACGTAGAGCTATGTGCTCGAACCTCGAAACAAATCTCGGTGTTTGCGTTTAATCCATTGACTCTAACTCTCTCTATTACTTGAGCATTGCATCATATTGTCATATCATATATATGCTTGTGTTGTTTGTGTGTGCCTCACTTGTGTTTAACTAAGAGAGCTTCATATAGCACCTCAACTCTTATTCAGAGGAATCAAGAGGAGTTAGTCCAGAGCCCTTCACCGGGAATTCGGCTACACTCGTTGGTTACATTAAGTATGTTGCAATTTAGTTTTAAATTCCGCATTTTGTTCATTAGATTAGCCGTACACCTATTCACCCCCTCTAGGTGTTCTTACACTAAGTCCAAATCCAATTGATGGATCCCTCATTCTCTCAAGAGGAAACTCTCGAGCTCATCTTGCTTGTGAGGAGTGGGGCTTCTTTCAGGTAAATGGATCCTCTCCTCTCCTCTCAATAACCGGAGAAACCATTGTTATTCATAAACATTTGTCACAACTATGACTCCTTATTTATCTCTCCATGTGTTCTTATTATACCATAGTAGCCTTATATGTGGGGAGAGAGTGTGTAAAATATTATTAGTAGAGTTTTTTTAACTCATCGGAAAAAACAGCACGGAGATCGGAGTTCAACGGTGCTTGTAGAAGCCCAGTTCTCTGCTGAAGATAGAGGGCTAGTCGACCGATCATGCACAGTCGTGCACAAAGAATATTGCAGTCGATCGATCAATATTGCGGTCCAAAGGAAGCAACAGCAACACAAGACAGCAGTCGACCGCCCGGTCGATCGACTGTAGTGCCAGAGTTTTAATAGAGAGTTGGATCTCTGTGTGTTTGCCTAGCAGTCGAACGAGCAGTCGACCGCGACAAGGAGTCGATCGACCGCAGGTCGACCAAGACACGTGGTCTACTATTTCCTAATGTGCTTATGGGTCTGTTTCTTATCCAAATTCAGATCCATGGTTTTCTTTCTTTAGGAATCTCTGGATATATAAAGAGGGGTATTATCCCTAACTATTGTATCCTGTAATTGATTGATTAATAAGATCTCTCTCCCTAAGGATATAATCAATTGTCGAAGCTCATTAAATTTGTATGTCCTAGTTTTCTTCTTTTGTTTGTTTGATCGTGCAATTGACGACTAGTCTCTGGTGTTGCTGCAGCCCTCCACTGCTTGGGTATCAAAACTTTCTCGGTTTCGATGGGGAGTTTTGTTCAGGTGGAGCAAATCGCTTTGAAGACTGTCTACAATTTTGTTTGAAAGTAAAGATCTGATCTTTCCTATTTGAATTTATTTTCACTAATCATTTTTCATATTGTTTTGAGGAATCTACTAAGAAGATGGCCGGAGATAGTCAATTATCGGTGAAATCTATGAGTCATCTTCCGACAAAGATTGATGTCGTAAAGTTTGACGGCACAAAAAATTTGAGATGTGGAGGTGTGAGGTGATGGATACCCTGATGGCATCAAACCTCGAAGATTCTCTACATCTAGAAGTGTGGTGTCATGAGGTCTTTTTTGACACAAGAGATCAAGTATCATGTGTTATATGAGATTGTTTGGGTCGGAAATGTATGCTCGATGTAAAGTTTCTTTGAGTGGCTGAAAAGTTATAGCGGAACGATTCCGATTACAAAAGAGGGGAGAAAATATAATTCTCCCCTTTGTTGAGAGCTGGGTTTTTCGTGTGGCGATGGAGAGTGATTCTTATTCTCTGTTGACTCGTCGAATCTTAAGCTTTTCTTGGGATGCTCTCAAAGATCAATCAGAAGGGAGCTCCGTTTTTAATACACTAAGCGTTCAGAGTCCAGTGATTACTCTTTTTCTCCTCTTTTTGGATGTTTGAACGAGCAAGAGAAAAGCAAAAAGTTTAGTTTGAGAATTCCAGCTCTCAATTCCTTGAAACTTCTCTTCCTCTTCTCTGACAAAGAGAGTCCTCTTTCCAATCCTCTCTTCTCTGCTCCAAGAATTGTCCCCTCTTCGTAGCTTCTCAAACTATTTATAGGGAGTCATAGGGGTATTATTATCCCCAAAATCTCTCTATAATTGGGATTAACTCCCCTATTACGTGGGGAGTTAATTGACCCAGTAATATAGATCAGTTATAATAGAACACAGGTCTCGCTAGACGCGGACCTCGCGTTGCTTGTTGTAGACGCAGACATCTTAGTCAGAACGCGGAGTTACTCACACCCGCATTTGAAGCATAGCGTGGAGTTACTCAGACTCGCGTGGCACACGGAGTACTCGACCCGCGTGGCACGCGAAGTTACTCAGACTCGCGTGAGACGCGAAGTTACTCAGACCCGTGTGGGAGACGGAGTTACTCAGACCCGCGTCTGAAGTCTCTGCTTTCTTTGGACGCGAGGTCCGCATTTTAGTTGAAACACGACCTTCACGTTGAAGTGAGGCTTGCATCTGATGACTTGTCTTTAGTGGTTTTTAAACAACTTACAGATCTCCCTCCAAAATTTTCGACACTTCGCGATTGACTGGGACAGATTTCGAAACACTTTGAACTTCAGTTGATTTTGGGTTCTCATAATTGGACTGACAATCTTTCGAGATTCTCTGAGCTTGATCCAGTCTGGATTCTGGTTTTCGTGAGTGTACTGTTGAACTGCTTGAAGCCTCCAGAGCAGATCGTCACAAGTGTCTTAGAAACTCAGTCTAGCACTTGTCATGAGCTTTAGTTTGTTTGTCGGTGTATTATTGAACCGGTAGAGTTGTCGATTACTTTTGCTAGTGCACTGTTGAACTGATTGCAGAAGCAGGGACATACTCCTTATATGTAAGAGAATGCAGCTCTCATAGACGCGACCGTCATGCTGATCAAGTGCAAACGCGAACTTCAATGAAGTTGAGATGCGACTCTCAATTGTTGTAGAGACGCACTCTGCTGGCGGACGCACTCAGATCCTACAGGATGTTGCCGCTGATCCTACTCTACACGCACTAGGACTATGAGATTTTCACAATGTGATCATCCAGAGGCTTTTTTTTTTCCAGGTCAGATATATTTTATCTTACCTTCCTTTCTTTCTACAGGTATAATGTTGAGGGAAAAGCAAACTGAGATGACCCATTTCAGCTACACATTAGTGACATACTAGCTAAATGTATTGTATTATTTTTCTTTGTACTAAAGAAGATTAGTTCGGCTAAACAATGCTACCTAGACATTCCTTAAAATACATACCATAGAAGAACTAATGTGAATATCCCAGGTCTTTGGGGGCATCTATGCAAACCCTTTTTCTCTGTTTAGCTCTGTTAAGGGATAGCTCCTCTGTTAAATTGATAACTATTATGTCCTCTTAAGTGGTTGTGTCAATATCTCTCACAGATACATCAGGCCTGAAGCTGAGGCTGATCTGGTTTGCATAGATCAGTAGTATTAGAGAAAGAAAACAGCTGTTATTTATCCTCTTAAGCTGTCCTCAACGAACATAATCTGAATGGTGTCATGTTCCAGGTCTTTGTGCCAAAGATACACAAGCTGACCTTCATGCTAATATTGACAAAGTCCACATTGATGATAGTTTACCACTTAGCTAATTGAAGAGGCCCTTTCCAATTATTCTCAAACATATCATATCGATGCGACCACCAGACCCAACAATCCATCTGTTTTTTGTAACGATGAGATCTTCACGAGAGCACATCAAGCCAAACACATGAAGTCTCCCATTATCTGTGAATTTATTTAGCCGTGCACAGCAATTGTACATGAGGCACAGGATGTGATCCATTCTTTGAATTCTAGCAGTGAAAGTGATTTGAGGAAGGGAAAATGTGTGGTGGATCTATCAGATCTATTTGCAGTCATATAATTAGATAGCCAATTTCTGGCAATTCATTTAGCTGAACTAATCATGGCATGCTTACTTCATGGAGAATCACATTCAGAGTTGTAGTGCTCCCTTTCTAATTTGCAACATTATCATTCATAGCTGATGTGTGCGGGCATGGAGTTTGCAGGCTGCTGCTACGGGCGAGGAAGGTATGACAGCTTCGTTTGCTGCAACCCAACTGCGGCTACAGGTAGAGGGATTGATGGATAGATGCCAACTTGCAATATCAGTTCTTGAAAGCTCTATCAGGGCCTAAAATTCCAGCCATTGCGTTCCTGAGACTAAGAAACTCTAGTCACCTGTTATTTTTGTTGCGCGGACGAGGCAACAACTAATGAGAAATCTGCCAATTAGAGATAGATACAGTCGGAGACGTACCTACACGACAAGAATAGAGAAACAATATGAAAGCAAATCAACACAGTATTTAACGAGGTTCAACAATTTGCCTACGTCCTCGAGGCAAGAGAGAGAGATATTTATTGATTCAACAATCAATACAAGCTAATATCAGAGGGATACTGTAAGGGATTTCAGGTGTACAATACATGAGGGCTCTAGCCCTTATTTATAATCAGAGAGTCCTAGATATTTAGGAAAACCGTGATTGGATTCAACCCAAAACAGAAAAGGAATCCAAATCCAGAAAGGTGAATGAAACAAGTCTGTCGGTCGACAAACCCTGTCCTCGGTCGACCGGCCCCGGTCGACTAGGACCAACCGAGAGCTGGCTCATGTCAGTCGGTCGACCGGGCAGTCGACCGTTCCTTTGCGACGGTCGACCGGGGCGATTGACCGGGCCCTGTTCAGGCCTGCTTCGATGCTGTTCTTACTCCCTTTGACTTCCGATCTCTACGCTATCTCCTCTACCTCCTCTATCTCCTTTATCTCCTCTCTCCCTATAATTCTCCACCTCGGTGAAAATTTTTCAAATCTGAGCCGAACTCCAATGAACATATGACGAAATCGACACACGATCTCGGCGAAATCGACACACGATCTCGGCTTGAACGGTCCGAATGAAATCGACACACGGTCTCGGCAAAATCAACACACGATCTCGACTTGGCCAACAGATGAAACATATTCCTTCAAACGAATTGCCAGCGCACGTACAATTGATTTTTATGATCTGACCAGATCCAAATTGAGTTTGTCGTTGCCACCTGCAACTCTCACCAAACTCCAATATCAATTGTAAGCTTTCAATTTCAGCTCAGCTATCCAAACGAAATGCACCATACATGCGTTCCCACCACTTCACTTGAAGAGAAATACCTTATGAACAACCAGCGAACGTGTCTTCAACTTAGTAACTTCATAGAACTCTATTCCAAATGACCTCAAGAAGATCCCATCACGAGCCAACACTGACTCTCTAACTGACTGGCTCTTTTCAGTCCACATGTCTTCAAGACGGTCCAACAAATCTGAGTAAAGCGCATAAAGCACCATCATCGACTTCAACAAACTGGATGCACACCCCCTTATGCAAGTTTAACTATCTTCTCACAAGAAGATCAACTGTTTATCGAGATCATAATGCTTCACCTCTACGTGAAATCCAACTCTTCGCCTCTACGTGAAGTCCCAATTAGTTTCTTGAGAACCCAAACAGCTTCATATAGGTTGCATCACCAAATAGCTACGTCTTTACGGCTGCCTACGTACCTTTCTCAAGGAATCAAGTCAACTGTAGTTCATTGAAATGAGCTCCACCGAGCTCAAGTAACTGTGACTGAATCTTCAACAGCGAACCAACCTGGCTGAGTCATGTGGATCTCCTCACTACGGTCATGGAGAACAATGGCCTTCAACTTGAGCTTGTCGCGGTCACAAACTTGAGATTCATGCTCCTTCACCCACTTTCGTGATTTTATCTTGGTTCGTAGCTGCAAATAATTCGACATTCTCGTCAATGTCTTCAACCTATTCAGCATCAAAACTGGCTATATGATCTCCACCCGGTGTCACATCCGGTGAAATCTTCACTGATACGGAACCAACTAGAGATGGTGGAGTAGCATCAACCTCCACCCGCTGCGATACTTCCTTGGTCTTCATCCTCTCCTCCTGCTGAGAGACGGTAGACTTCAACACTAAAGTCTCATCAAACGTGACATGCTGACTTAACACGATCTTCTTATTTTCAGGGTCTCATAACCTGTAACCTTTATATTTCTTTTGACATCCAAAAACACAAACTTGTTTGCTCGCGGATTCATCTTGCCATCTTTGGCACTAAAGTAGGCCAGATTTTAAATTTTCGCAGCAAATCAGGATCTAGAGTAGCTTTCTCAGACCAAACTTCTAGTGGCATTTTACCTCCTATCGCAGTCGATGATAATCCATTTATGAGATGGCTAGCATACACAACCGCCTCGACCCAAAATGATTTATCTAATCGTGCATTAGACAATAAACACGGAACCTTCTCCAGTAAGGAACGGTTTATCTCCTTAGCCAACCCATGTAATCCATCTGTTAAGTGAGTACCAATACCAGTGTTCTGGCTAAATTGTAGGAATTGGTTCTTGTATCTTTCAACATTACCAATTTGTAGCTCCTTGATCTTTCTACCAGTATGCTTCTCCATCATATCCTTCCACTTTATAAATATATCTAGGGCTTCACACCTTTGTCTCATGGGATATATCCAATAATGTCTAGATAAATTATCAATAAAAGAGACAAAGTATCTTTGACTCCAAGCGATGCAGTCTTAACAGGTCCCCAAATACTTACGTGAACACAATCAAGAAGACTTTCAGAGTGGTGAGTAGTAGTGCTGAATTTCACCTTCTTCTTGTCCAGCCGTGTTCACCTAATTCCAAATGCAGGTAGATGCACCTTCCAATGATCCCTTCTTTACTGGAGCGTGCAAGACTTTCACCTCCGTGCTTGACCGTCATCTGTCACACCTGTGTACAAATATTATCTGAAGAAATAGAATACTCCACCTGACCTGTAACTGTACTACCCTTCAAGTAGTAAAGATTGTTCAGCAGATGCCCTTCATAATCACTATTGAGCCTTTGATCATCTTGAGAACACCATCTCGATTAGATACCACAAGACGCAACATTTCCAAAGCGCCAACAGAGATAAAATTTCTTTTGAATTGAGGTACATACCTCACTTCATTCAATTCTCGTACTATCTCATCCATCTTGATATGGAGTACACGGATAATCATCACCCATGACCGTGAAGCATCCATCTAGCTTTTCAAAGCTAGAAAACTAGTCCTTGTTTGGGCACACATGATAGGTAGCTCCTATATCTAAGATCCACTCAGAATATCTGAGAAACCAACAGTAAAAGTAGTAACAGAGAAAGAAAATACCGATTAGTCTGAGTCTGAGTCTGATCCATCCGTTTGTGAAGTATTGGCATAAGTACTAAGTACTTGTGCGAGATTTGCCTCGGTTATTGACTCCTCCTTCTTACCTTTGGTAACCTTCCAGTGCCCTAGCTCCTTGAATAAGTCGCACTGGTTCCTCTTCAGATCTCTGAAACCTGATCTGGACTTCGATCTTCTCTGATCACCTCTGCTCTTCTGATTGGAACTTCTACCTCTTACCGCCAATGTTTTGCTGTTGTGCTCTAAGAAGAAGATAGTCTGTCATGCCTCCTTACTTTATAATTTACAAGAGCAGCAGACACGTCATTGTAGTTAAGAAATTTTCTTCCATTATCAATGTAAGAGTAAAGGTCTCATACTCTTCTTCAGGAAGATAATTCAATAGAATTACCGCTTTATCTTCTTCATCGATTTGCACATCCACATTAATCAGATCTGTAACAAACTTTGTGTAGCTATTCATGTGTTCGCTAATGGAGCATCATCTCTTCATCTGAAAACGATAAAACTTAATCTTCAACTGCAATCGCGATTTGACACTTTTCGTCAGATACTTTTTCTCCAAGATCTCCCACAGCTGCCTCACAGATGTTTCATGCAACACATGATATTTGATGTCTTGTGTCAAACAAGATCAGATCAAGCTACACGTTGTTCTATTCATCTTGTCTCAATCTTCTTCAGTAGTTGAATCGCGCTTCTTCTCCAATCGTAGAGTGTCTTTGAGGTTTAATGTCGTCAATGCATCCATCACCTCACATCTCTATATATCGAAGTTATTCTTGCCGTCGACTTCACCACATCAATCCTCAACGGATGTGAATTCACGGATTACACCGAAGATGTACTATTTCCAGCCATCTTCTAAATTGATTTCTCAAAGCAATGCGAAAGCAAACAGAATTATATAAAACAAAGTAGATAAAGATAGGATTTTTACCTCTACGCAAAACCTCAAAGAGTTTTCGAAACGATCTACTCCTCTGAATTGATTCCTCGAGCAATCCACACGCTATTTTGAGATCGACACACAATCTCACAAACAGTCCCAACGCTGCTCCGAGATCGACACACGATCTCCGCCAGACAACTACTGATGCCCTTAGAATCAACACACGATCCACGACGAGCCTGGGATGTCTGATACCACTTGTTGCGCGCACGAAATAACAATCATGAGGAATCCGCCAATTAGAGACGTACCCACACCACAAGAACAAAGAAACAATAGAGAAAAGCAAATCAACACAGCATTTAACGAGGTTAGGAAATTTGCCTACGTCCTCAGGGTAAGAGAAAGAGATATTTTATTGATTCAACAATCAATACAAGTAATACCATAGGGATACTTCAAGGGATTTAAGGATACAATACATGAGGGCTCTCGCCCTTATTTATAGTCAGAGAGTCACAGGGATTTAGGAAATCTTGATTGAATTTGATCCCAAACAGAAAAGGAATCTGAATCCAGAAAGGTGAACGAAATGCGTCTGTTGGTCAGTCGGTCGGTCGACTGACCCTGTCCTTGGTCGACCGGCTCAGTCGATCGGACCAACGAAAGCTGGCTCATGTAAGTCGGTCGACGGACGGTCGACCGTTCCTTTGCCACGGTCGACCGGGCATTTCTGTGCACGTCATGCACACCGGTCGGGCTCTGTCCAACGGTCGACCGGCCGGTCGATCAAGCCCTGTCCAGGCCTGCTTCAATGCCGTTTTCGCTTCCTTTGATTTTCGATCTCTGCGCTATCTCCTCTATCTCCTTTATCTCGTCTCTCCTACAATTTCTTCTGCAAAATATACTAATTACCATGATGACCGCATCTTAAAACTCTTTCGGATGGGTTTCCTATACTTTCTTAAACTTTGTTATATCAAGTAGCTTGTTAGTGAGGAAAGAGAAATCTTCTACCGTATGTAATCAGAAAATACTGAATGTATAGTTTCATCGGACCTATGAATGGTTAGACTTATAAATGAACTATGATATATTTTTTTTTTTTTTAATGCTCTCTCACTTCTTCAAACTGATGCATGGCTGTTTTATGCTGAAAAATTACAGAAGCAGACAGAGAGAATTGGGAGTGTCATTCAGCACTTTTGAAGTTTCGAGGTGTTTCTTTGGCACAGAGTGACATTGACAGCTCATTGCTATTTTCAGTACCTATGAGAATTTCCACTTCTAACTTATATTCATTGTGCTGTATAGTATGAATGAAGTGAAATATTTCTGAAATCCATTTTGCCAAGACTTCTGTTGGGGGCTGTGTTTGTGTAAATGCTCAAGTTTGTGGGGGGTGAAGTATTTATTTGTCCTTGAATGAGCCCTTTAAATACAGTGAAGTGCACCAGTTAACACTATGCTGTAGCGCCTTTCTTTCTTCTCTGAGAGGTGAAAGAGGCAAGCGATGGCGGAGGAGAAATCAAAGGGCATCGGATCTCTCCAGTACCAAATGTACAGGCTCTCGCTGCTGGCTTCGATGGCTGTGTCAATATCTCTCACAGATCATCAGGCCTGAAGCTGAGGCTGATCTGGTTTTCAGCAATGGTGGTTTGGTTGAGATCCCAATCATCGACATGAGTAAATTGCGACCCGAATCATCTGCACATGAGTCTGCCAAGCTTGATCTTGCCTGTAAAGATTGGGGCTTCTTCCAGGTTAATTTTTCTCTTAAACCTCTTTTCATATTTGGTTACTGAAAGAGAGAGAATCTTGGTTTGTGTCAAGTTAATTAATTGGTGAATCTGGATTTAGTCAAACTGTTTTAATCAATTATGGGCTCTTTTATTACTTCTGAGCTAAAATGGCCACATAGGCAATTTGTTTGAACCCTGAACAGACTCAAAATTATGTTGTAGTTCACTGGACCATGGAGGTTTGGGGGCATGTTAAGTTAAATATTTTCTGCAAACATTTTGTGGTAATTTGGCCATTAACTTTTCGGTCTATATGACTCTGAGACTAGAAAATTCGGAGACGGACATTTCATGCTCCCAAATTGGGTGATCACTAAACACAAGACAAATTTTCCACTCTTTTATCACCTCTTTCTCATCAATCAATAGTACAGGAAATAGTGGTGCTTTATCACAATGGGTGGATAATTTGTAAATGCAGTGTGGTATCCAGAGCTGTGTTCAAACTTTCTAGAGTTTTGCTGTGAAGTTGCAAATTAGCAGTGTACACAATGTTTTATTATTAAATGTTAACAGTGATCGAGAGGATTCTCTAAAGAAGTCTAATAAATCATTAGAGAGCCATTAATTTGTCAGTGAACTATGTTTGCCAATTTTTTTTGACAGCTAACTCATGGTTTGAAAATCTGGGTATCAGTATTGGCCGGAGGATATGTATCAAAGTCGGCAATATCGGTTATGTGCAATTTCGTCTCGTCCTGTCGGCAATACCTAGCATCATTT
>JAVJIF010014558.1:0-132901 GCA_038442645.1 Agave tequilana | reverse complement strand
GAGTACAAATGAACAATGAAGTGCAAACATATATGAATCAATTTGTTGCTCACTAATTGTACAAGTATACATCCAAGTTTTGATAAAAACTATATTTAAACTAGTATTTACCACATGAAGCACAAAACAAATGAAACATGAACATGCTAAATAATCATCAAATGAAAAGCATGTAAACTAACTAGGAGTTTAGAGATAGTTACCAAACCAAAAACTATACTCCAAGTCTCCAAAACATGGTGGTTGTCCCACCAAACCTCCTTGATAGCGGTGCATCAAAAATATGTCCATCAAGTCCATGTGCAACCACCACCAAGGCACCAATCCTCTCACGTCATGTGAGAGCCCTCACCTACATCAAAAACACAAGGTGGAGATTTTGGTACCCATTTTCTTTTGGGTCCTTGGGGGTTAGCTTTATAGGGAACCCAAACATTCTTGTTAGCAAAATTTACATGATGAATCTTATCATAACAAAACTTTGTTAAATGGCCTTTGCGGTCACAATGTGCACATTTGTACACCTTAGGATGCTTATTGTGTGGGTGTGATCATGATGTGCAACATAAGCATATGCATGATGATGATGTGCATGAATATGTGGAACTTGTTTCTTTGAAAACAAGGTTTCCAATTTCTTGTGATTAAAAGCACATGTGCTCAAAGTTGAGCTCAAACAATTTATTTTATTTTTCAAAACATTAATCTCACTATCATTAATGGTGGCATGTAAAGCATGGTGAGAATGAGAATCATTTTTATTCTTTTTAGAAACTTTTTCTTTTTCATTTTCAATAATTTTTCTTTTTAAAGAAGTGTTTACATTTAAAGCAACTTCTTTTTGTTTTTCCACCAAAACAACTTTATTTTTCAAAATAGTGTTTCCTTCACAAAGATCATTTAATTTAGACATTAAGGAAACATTTTCATTTTTCAAATTTTCATTTTCCTTTTCAAAACATGCAACTTTATTTTTAAAAGACTCATTTTCTTTTAAAACATTTTTAAATCTTGTTTGAAAAGAATCCTTTTCTTTTGACATGCAATCAATTTTATTTTTATTTTCTTATTATCTTTTCTAAGCATGTCATATTTTTCAAGTAATTGTTGACAAAATGAAGTAAGCTCATCATAAGTCATGTCAACATCTTCATCTACCTCGGATTCGGTAGTTACCTCAAGGGGGTTATCCCCTTGGACCATGTAGCACACGTTGGAGGTGTCGCTTCCAACATCCGAGTTGCTCCCCGCATAGTATTGTTCATTTTTGCCAAGGGAGGTGATGGTGTTCCATGCTACAAAAGCCGAATCAATGTTAGATACCCTAGATAATATTCATCATTTAGGGCACTCTTCAAAGCATGTAGGGTTTTTTCATTAGCCTCAATATTTTTGCCATTTAAACAATATGAATCTCTAGTAGTGGCAAAATAAACATAAATGCCTAGGCCTTTGAGGTACAAAGACATCTTAACCTTCCAAGTTTGGATGTTAAGAATGTTATAGGTGGGAGGTGACATGAAATCCATGGTGTGTGTACAAATATTGTGATTAGCCTAAAAATGAGGATCTTTAACTCTAGATTGTAAGACCCAAATCAAGAGCACTTGGCTCTGATACCAATTGTAAGTCACCTAGAGGGGGTGAATATGTGATGGCTAATCTAATGGTCACTAAATGCGAAATTAAAAACTATTTAATGCAAATTAAAACTTATTAAACTAAACACCACGTATAACACAAGAGTGTAGCCGGATTCCCCGTGAAGGGCTCTGAACTAACTCCTCAAGATTCCTCTAAATAAGAGTTAAGGTGCCGCGTTGGCTCTCTTGATTGAATACAAGTGTTAGCAAACAATCCCCAGCATATAACAATTAAGCTCACAATATATATCAAGCATATAATGATAAAGACAATAAAGCATGCAAGATATAAAGACAAAGAGATAGAGAGTGAGCAATCGCAAATACGGGAGATTTGTTTCGAGGTTCGAGCACCCTTGCTCTACGTCCCCGCCTTCACACTTGAAGGATTTCCACTATAAACCGATCCCACCGGATCACTCGGTGCTGCAACACTACAAGGAGTTCCCACTAGAACTCTTGGACTCTATAGTCCCGTACACACCGCAAGCCCACAAGCTCGCCGAGGCTGCACCTCAAACACCGAGTTCTCACTAGAACCCGAAACACCGCGAACACAACCGTCCGCCTCCTCAAAGTACAAAGTTGAACTTTGGTGATCACAACACTTTAATCACCTAAAATCCTCTCACAACAAATCCCTATAGGTAGATATAGCAATGGATGGCTCAAGTATTGTGTGAGAAAACAAGGATTGAAATGGTGGAGGAAAACTCAAGAAATTCACTTTAAAACACTCTTGATAAAACTCCTCTTTTGATTGGAAGTATTAGCTCTCAATTTAGTGGAGAAAACTCTTTTAATGGAGTTGAAAAAACTGGCTCAAAAACCACTTAAAAATCTTGGAGAAAACAGCACCCAAACCCTCAAATTTATAGGGCTAGAAAAACTAGCCGTTGGGATCCAGGTGGCCTGTCGGTCGACCGTCCGGTCGACCGGCCAACGGTCATTTTGTGACCGTTGAGGCAGCAGTCGACCGGCCAGTCGACCGTGGCTTGGATACAGAGAGCACTGCTCTCTGTCCGGTTGGTCGACCGGGGCCTTTCCAGAGAGCAGAGCTCTCTGGACGGTCGACCGGGTCGGTCGACCGGCCCTCCAGCCAGAACTGGCATGCACGTCTGTGCACGTCGGTCGACCGCCCGGTCGACCAACTTCAGTACGGTCGACCGGCCCGGTCGACCGGCTGAAGCCAGACAGGTCTAATTAGGGATTTAAAAGGTTGTCTTTTGGCTCAAATAAAATCCCATAAAATCATGAAAAATCTACAAAAATAGTTTTAACATTATACTTTGATAATCAAACATGCTTGCACAAAATCAAGACATGTTACAAACAATTTGAACTATTTTTGTTACTTGGAAATTTTGGTTAAAACGAAAACTGTATTTTTTCAAATTGGTTTTTCCAAAACTTCTCCAAATACAAAAACAAGATATTTAAACAACTTTTAAAGCATAGAGTGTATGGATATGATCCACTACACATACATGATGAAATATCTATGTTTTTGACATTAAGCTCTAAATATGGTTTTGGTTAAAACATATAAACTTGAAATACCAAAACCAAACCGGTATTTTTCCAAAATGAAAAGTCTTTTCTAAAATGAAAATTCTTTTATGAAAACTCATCTAAAACAAGAGAGTGTGTGTGTGTAAGATATACTTGATCAATCCACCAACTATTCTATCCTTTACATTTTAACTAAAAAACAAAATCTTATAAAAACAAACCTAGACACAAGTCTTGATCTTGAAGGTCTTCACTTGAAGTCTTCACATCTTCTTGACTTGGTCCAAACACGATCCATAGAGCTAGACTCCTCTTGAGTACTTGATGTGGTCTTGATGCACAAGCTCTTGAATCAAACCGTGCTAGCTCCAAAACTTGACTTTAAATCCTTTGTTGAAGCTCCACACCTACTAAGATCTTGATCATGAATCTGTCACTAATTAAACACAAGATCATTAGTACTATAACTACATGAGTTGATCATCATCAAAACTAGAGTGATGGGCCTTCGGGCCAACAAAACAGGCCAAAAGATTTCTTATATATAGGAGATAAAAAACTAGCCGTTATGGCTCAAAATCTGGCCAGAATGGCATGTCGGTTGACTGTCCGGTCGACCGACCAATGATCAAATTTCTGACCGTTGAGTCTGGCGGTCCACCGGGCGGTCGACCGACCACAGACCCAGACTGTGTAATAAGTCAACTTTGAGCACATTTTTGAGGCCTAAAACTTTAGAATTTGGAAATAAGTATATAGAAAGGATTTGTAGATCTTTAAGGCTTCTTTCTAATCCAATTTAAAGATAATTAATAATCATATTTGAGTAGAATGATATTAATAAAATACTGAAGGGTATCTAATCAGAAACTGTAAACTATTTTCAAAATAAGAATAGATTTCAGCCCAATATTTGACATCTTTAACATTTGAATCAGAAAGTTATTTTTGAATATAAAATATAGCCCTGAAAGTTATCTTTGAACTCTAATTTAAATCATATTGATTGAATATAAGAATAAAAAGTTATGACCAGAAAACTATAAGGGTATCGAGCAGATCAGCAGCACGGTCGGCCGCGCGGTCGACCGAAAAAACTCGAGAGCTCTACAAACTCAGTCAGTCGACTGGTCGGTCTCGGCCGATCTCTACTGCGGTCGATGGAGCTCAACTTACATGGGCTTGTACATGTCTTGTGCACATCGGTCAATCGGTCGGTCGATCGCCAGCAACCCAAAAAACAGTTTTAATAATTTTTGAAAATACATCTTAAATTTCATAAAATCTAAAAAATAAGTTCATTAAAATACTTTGAAGTACAAATATGTGTGATCAAAATCAATACATATTACAAACATGTGAACTATTTTTGCGGCATAGAATTTAAAGCTTAAAACCAAAACCATATTTTTCGAAAATCAAACTTTTGTGTGTGTGTGTGCAAGCTTGAGCAATCCACAATTAATCTATCTTTTACATATTATCCTAAAACAAAATCGTAAAACTTACAAACATGACACAAGTCTTCTTAAAAATTTCTCCAAACTTGATCCATGAGCCAGACTCCCTTTTGAGTGCTTGATGCGAATTGGAAGTGCGAACTCTTGAATCAACACGTGCTAGCCTCAAAACTTGACTTCGAATTTTTTGTTGAAGCTAAACACCTACTAAGATCTTGATTGATAATCTGAAACTAAATGAGCATAAGATCATTAGTACTATAACTACATGAGTTAATCATCATCAAAATTAGGGTGAAGGGTCTTTGGGCCAGCAATCTCTCCCTTTTTGATGATGACAAAACTCATAGAGTTATATATGCATGCTTAAAAATAAGCTTCATAGAAGCTCCCTCTTAACTCATGCATAGAAATAAACATAAAGATATTTAATGTATGCGCATAAACAAATAAACATCTATGAATAAATAAAAACAAAGCATGCATATGTAAACTCTCAATTCTTCTCCCCCTTTTTGTCAATTCATCAACAAAAGTATAAAAAAGAAAGAAGTATATGTGATATATATTCATTAAGAGGAGAGACGTTAAGTTAACTCCCCCTGCATACATGCATTACATGGAGAAGGGATAAGTAAACCCTAACCCATATAAGCAAATAATATAATGTATAGATGGAGATATTAAGCTCCCCCTACACACGTGTATCACATAAAGAAGAGAGGTCAAGTTTCTCATACGTAAAATACACTAAACATGAATCTATATATAGAGGAGATGTTAAGCTCCCCTTACATATAAGCAATATATCAAATATAAGAAATAAACTAAACAATGAAATATTAACAAAAATATTTAAAATAAAATTAAAGAAACTAAAGAAATGAAAAATAAATAAAAGAATACTAAGAAACAAATATTAGACAAAAGAGATAAACCAATTAATTATGAGATAACACAAAAAATTAGATATATTGAATTGAACCAAAAAAGAAGTACAATTGATACCAAAAAAGAATAACAATTGAAATAAATAAAAGCTTAAAAGAACAATTAAGATTAGAATTAAGCCACCCTTGTAGATAAACATTTGAGATACCAATTAGATTTTGATACCAATGAAGGTGAAATGAAGACATTTTGATACCAAAATAATAACAATTGAAATCAATGCATAAGCTTATAAAGACACCAATTAACATTTAGAATTAAGCCATTAGTATAAACATTTGTGCCTTAAAATATGTAAAGACATGTAATAAACAAATTATAATCAATATATGTATGTATATGAAAAGGAAATATCAATTGAAATTTGAAGCATATATATATATATATATATATATATATATATATATATATATATATATATATATATATATATATATAAGAAATAAATATGAGGATACAAAAATGAAACAACATGAAGATCAAGTGTATAACTCACATTATCCACCCTTATCATGCACAAGATAAAAGAATAGTCATTATGATACACAAGGTATGATCGCCTAACCAGCCGCCCTTTAAAAGTAGAAGTTTTCAAAAATAGGATTTGAAAAATAGTTGTAGATTGAAAACACTAGCAAATGAAGAATAGATAACTAGTTTAAGGTAATTTTTGAAAACTAGTTAAAGATCCTTCGAATATGAAATCAAATCATATATATCTCATAAAATATGTATATTATACAAAAATTGGCACTCAAGATTTATAAAGCTCATAAATGGTCTCATGGAAACAAGATCATGAGTAAACATAATGGTAAGTGTACAAGAATTATGTGAATGACATATTCATGAAAATAAACAATAAATCTCAAAACAAAAACTCATATCAAATTCTTTTTCACAAAAATATGATATATCATATAAACATGTAAGAATCATCAAAACTAGGACATACAATGTACAATTAAACATATAATTGAGTACACAAAGAAATGGAGCATGAAAAGCATGTATCTCAAAAATTGTACATGTATAATACAAGTTTCAATAGAACTTGCATAATAATACATGATATACGAATGTAAGCATTTGAAATATTTTAAAGTTTTTCAAAATACATGCATAACTAACAACCAATCCACTCAATGTTTAGCACAAAATAAATATAATTGAGTCTAGGTTACTTTACTAGTATATAACATTTAAAGCACTTTAAAAAATGGAGCATGAAATGATTACCAAAACCATGTAGATAATCCATTTCTCCAAAACACGAGGTGGTCCTCCCACCAATCTTCCTTGATAATGATGCGTCTATTTGGTTTGACCTTCAAGTTTGAAATGTATCCACCACCAGGGCACCAATTCTCTCACGTTTTGTGAGAGCCCACACCTACATCAAACATAAGAGGTGGAGATTTTGGTACCCATATCTTTTTGGGTCCATGAGGGTTAGTGGCAACAGGAACCTAACTATTTTTATTTGTAAATTTATAGAATTTATTCTATCAAAGTAAAATCCTGTAAGATGGCCTTTGTGGCCGCAATGTGTACATTTATACACTCTAGCATGTATATGAGTGGTGTGAGTGTGAGCATGATTTGCATATATATGCCATGGGGTATGTGCATGCGTGTGTGAAACTTGTTTCTTGTGAAATATAGATTTCAACCTATTATGATTAAATGCAAAATTGCTTAAATCTGAGCTCAAACAATCAATTATCTTTTTCAAAACATAAATCTCATTTTTATCAAAGGAGGATGCAACATTATTAGCATGACATGGCAAGAATGAGAATCAACATGATTTTTTTCTTTTAGAAATTTTTTCTTTCTCTTGCAAAACAATTTTCTTTTGCAAAGATTTATTTTCATTTAAAGCAATTTTCTTTTGTTTTTCTACCAAAATAATTATATTTTTCAATGAATAGTTTCCTTCATAAATTTAATTTAATTTTGAAGTCAAGCAACCATTTTCCTTTTTCAAAGATTCATTTTCTTTTGAAACATTTTCAAATTTATTTTTAAAAGAATTTTTTCTTTTAAAACCAAATCATTTTCATTTTTTAAACTTTTTTTTCATTTTTTAAAAATTCATATTTTTAAAAGTTGTTGACAAAACATAGCAAGTTCATCATATGGCATGTCAACATCTTCATTAACCTCAGATTCAAAATTTACCTCATGGGGTCATCCCCTTAGACCATAAAGCACATGTTGGAAGCATCACTTCCATTATCCGAGTCACTCTCTTTTTCATTTGGTGTTTGTTCCCCAAGAGGGCAAAGCGCGTTCCATACTACAAAAGCTGACACAATATTAGAAATTCTAGATAAATAATCATCATTTAGTGTTAGCTTAAGAGCATGGATGGCTTTTACATTAGCCTCAAGATGCTTGCCATTAAAAAAATATGAATCCTCAATAGTGACAAGATAAACATGAATATCTAAGGTTTTAAGATACATAGACATCTTAACTTTCTAATTTTGGAAGTCAAGAATGTCAGACAAGGGAGGTGTCGTGAAATCTATGTGCGTGTACAAATATTGTGATTAGCTGAAATGAGGATCTTTAACTCAAAGGTTGTTAGACCCAAATCAAAAGCACCAAGCTCTGATACCAATTGTAATTCACCTAGAGGGGGTGAATAGGTGACTAGCTAATCTAATGCAAAACAAAAGCGGAATTAAAACTAATTATGCAAACTAACACTATTATGCTAAACACACAAATTATAACTAAAGAGTGCAGCCAAATTCTCGGTGAAGGGCTCTAGACTATCTCCTTAAGATTCCTCTAGATTAAGAGTTGAGGTGCCACTATGGCTCTCTTGGTAGAATACAAGTGTGAGCAAATAATCCCAAGCATATATTCAATTAAGCATAAGTATATCAAGCATATAAGGATGTTAACAATAAAAGCATGCAAGATATTAAACACAAGTAAGTAAAGAGAGATGAGCAGTCGCAAACACGGGAGAATTATTTTGAGGTTCGAGCCACTGCTCTACTCCCCGCCTTCAATACTATGAAGGATTTCCACTAGAATTGATCCCGTAAGATCACTCAGTGCCGCAACACCTACAATGAGTTCACACTAGAACTCTTGGACTCATAAGTCCCTCATTTGTTCTCGCAAGAACAAAACAACACCAACTCACAAGTTCGCCGAGGTCGCACCTCTACCACTGCTCAAAATAAAAGGTGAAACACATGGTGTTCTTAACACTTGATCACCCTCAAACCCTCATAAACAAAGCTCCTATAAGATAGATATGGCTATGAAAAACTCAAGCTTGTGTAAGGAAAAAACAAGATAGATTTGGAAGTGAAAAACTCAAAGAAAAGCTTTTGAAAAACTCAAGAGAATCACTCTTGATAAACACTCTTTTGATATGGAAGTTTAGCTCAAAAGCTTGTTGGAAAACTTCTGTTGGAGATGGGAAAATGGCTCTTAAAAACTCTCCAAAAAATCTTGCCTAAAACAGGCCAAAAGAGCCCTTATTTATAGGGGATTAAAAATTAGCTATTATGGCTCAAAATCTAGCCAGAGTAGTCTGTCGGTCGACTGCCCGATCAACTGACCAACGGTAAATTTTTGACCGTTGGAGTCTGGTGGTTGACCGAACGGTCGACCGATCACGGACCCAGACTGTGTAATAGGTTAATTTTGAGCATAGTTTTGAGGCCTAAAACTTTAGAATTTGAAATAAGTATATATGAAGATTTGTATATCTATTAGTCTTCTTTCTAATGCAATTAAAAGCAAATCAATATCATATTATAGTAGAAAGATATCAATAAAAGACTGAAAGGTGTCAAATCAGAAACTGTAAACTGTTTCCAAAACAAGATAGAATTCACCCAATATTTGATATCTTTAATATTTGAATCAAAAAATAATTATTAAATATAAAATATAGCCCTGAATGTTATCTTTGAAATGCAATTTAAATTATGTTGATTGAATATAAAAATAAAAAGTTATGACTAGAAAATTATAAGGGTGTCAAGCAAATCAGCAGAACGATCGGCCGCTCGGTCGATCAAGAAAACCCGAGAGCTCACAAACTCAGTCGGTCGACCGGTCAGTCGGCCGATCTCTACTGCGATCGGTCGGTCGGTCAATTAAGCTCAAGTCACATGGGCTTGTGCATGTCTTGTGCACGTCGGTCGACTGGTTGGTCGACCGCAAGCAGCCCAAAAAACAGTTTTAATAATTTTTTAAAACACATCTCAAATTTCATAAAATCTCCATAAAATTCACAAAAATAAGTTCATTGAAATACTTTGAAGTACAAATATGTGTGATTAAAAATCAACACATATTATAAACATGTGAACTATTTTTGAAGCATAGAATTTAAAGTTTAAAACAAATATCGTATTTTTCGAAAATTAAACTTTTGTGTGTGTGTGCATAAGCTTGAGCAATCACAACTAATATATTCTTTACATTTTATCCTAAAACAAAATCATAAAACTTATAAACATAACACAAGTCTTCTTGAAAATCTTCTCTTGAAAATCTTCTTCTCCATTTCGACTTGGTCCAAACTTGATCCATGAGCTAGACTCCCCTTTGAGTGCTTGATGCGATTTTGACGCGTGAGCTCTTGAATCAATACATGCTAGCTTCAAAACTTGACTTCGAATCTTTTGTTAAAACTAAACACCTACTAAGATCTTGATTGAAAATCTAAAACTAAATGAGCACAAGATTATTAGTACTATAACTACATGAGTTAATCATCATCAAAACTAGGGTGATGGGCCTTTAGGCCAACAAGAAGGATTTCAACTATCCACTAAGGATCTTCCACAAAGAGACCTTCACCAAATAATTAAAAATACCAATCGGAGTATACAACTCCAACTCTCACTCTTCTACACAAGAGGAAGGCACAAAGCAAAGAAAAGAAATACAACTTGGTGATCCAATGATCACAAACAACACTTGGTGATCTCGAAAGATCACAAACAAATTTTCTCACAAAATAAAGATCCTAAATGATAGATTTTGAATTGAGTGGCTCAAATATGTGAGAAATTAAAGTGTCTAGAAAAGAAATCACAAAAAAAAACTTGAAAAAAACTTCTTGATAGATATGAAAAATGAAGAACAAAATAAAATTCCCAAAGGATTGTTTTTCTTTGATTTTCCAAATCTTTGAAACAATAAAGGATAGAGTTTTTGCACAAAGCTTCTTTTAAAAACTTGTTGATAACATTTAAGAAGATGGGAAATATAGCTCTTGAAAAACTTGTAGAAAACTGGTCCCAAAACCCTTTTTATAGCCTCTTAAAAATATAACTGTTGGGGTCCAGAAAAGGTCTGAATTGACCTGTTAGTCGACCGCCCGGTTGACTGGCTAACGGTCGAATTTTTGACTATTTGAGGTCGTCGGTCGACTGCGCGGTCAACCGTCCCCAAGGCAAAGGCCTGTCGGTCGACCGCGTTGTCGACCGGGCTAACCCGAGACATGGGTTGAGCCAGTCGGTCGACCGCTCGGTCGACCGTGCCTTACTACAGTTGACCGATCCAAAGGTAATAGGCTTATGCACATTCTGTGCACGTCGGTCGACCGATCGGTCGACCGAGCCCTGGTCCGATCGACCAGTCGGTCGACCGCCTGCAGCCCAGAATAGGGATAATAGGGTTGGATTGGACTTTTAAATACCTATAAATTCCCATAAAATCCAAAAAATAAGTTCATTTAAATATTTGAAGTACAAATATGTGTGATTAAAAATCAACACATATTTCAAACAATCTGAATTATTTTTAAGGCATAGAATTGTAAGCTTTAAACCAAAACGGTATTTTCCAAAAAACCAACTTCTAAAGGAAAAACCTATTTTTTCTCAAACTTGTATAAGTACAAAAACACGATATTGAAACACTTTTTAAGCATGATGTGCATGGAAAGAATCCAATACACATGGTAAATGATATATTTTAATTTTTGACAATAAATCTCAAACTAAGTTTTGATAAATACAAAAACTTTAAACACATGACTAGATATACATCAGAATAAGTTTTTCTAAACAATATGAACCATCAATGTATATGGATGAAATCCAATATACATATAAATCATGTAAACTTCTTTTGATTGTAATCTATTCATGAAATGATATATGTATTCTTGAAAATTCAAAACGATTAAATCAAAATGAAAACTTTTGAACTTGTGTGTGTATACTTGAGCATATCAAAAGTAAACTATTCTTACAGAAGATCTAAATACTAAACAAACCTAGATACAAGTCTTCTTGTAGATTTTCTTCTCTAAGACGACTCGATCCAAACTTAATCCAAATGTGCTTGACTCCTCTTGAGTTTTAGATGCGATCTTTAAGCGCGAGCTCTTGAATCAGCACTTGATAGCTTCAAAACTTGACTTTGAATCATTTGTTGAAGCTAAACACTTACTAAGATCTTGATCAATATCTAAAACTATATAAACATAAGATCATTGGTAACTTGAGTTCATAAGTTAGTCAACATCAAAACTAAGGTGAAAGGCCTTTGGGCTAACATGAGTTATATACATGATTCATATGATATTTGGATTTTGTATCTTCATTCTTATTTATCTATATATGTATGCCTCATGATTTCAAGTGGTATTAAGTTTCAATTGGCATCATATATATATGATTTATTGTGCATGTTTAACTATGTTCATACATGCTTCTATAGCACAATTTGTTTCATGCTAAACTTATGTTCATTTCAAATTGGTATAACCATTTTTTAAAACTTATACATTGATTTTGTGATTGTTTCAAAAAAGGGAGAACTTTCTTGATTTAAATTTTAATTGATATCTTATTCTCTACTTTTTGTGAAAAATATTTTAATAGCTCATATTTTCAATTGATATCAATTATCACAATCGGTTTCTGTTTTTTCAAAATTATTTAGAATTTCAAAATTGCTATCATTAGGCTTTCACTTTCTATTCAATTGGTATCACGTTAAAACTTTCAATTGGTATCAAAATTATTTTACAAATTGTTATCTATGTTGATTTTAAAATTGTTTTCAATTCAATGGTATATCGTTGCTTGCAATTGGTATTCATTATTTTGATTTCTATACACGTGCACGATATATTTGTCTTTTTGATATATATTGCCTATATGCAAGGGGAGTTAACTTAACGTCTCCTCTATATATAAATTTATGATGAGTGTATTATATAAAGAAGACATTGACTTTTCTTTTCTATGTAATACACATGTATAGAGGGAGCTTAACATCTTCGTTTATACATTATATATTATACTTATGAGGGTTAGGCTTTTAGTCATCCCTTCTCCATATAATGCATGTATGCAGGGGGAGTTAACTTGATGTCTTTCCTCTTCATAGATTTATATCACATATAACTTTATTTAGTTCATTGTACCCCTTTTTGATGAATTGATAAAAAAGGAGAGAGAATTTCAGAGTTTATATATGCATGTTTTGCTTACATGTTTGTTGTTTTTCTTTTGGTATCTATAGTTTTATTGAATATCCATATTATTTATTTGCTATGCATGAATTAAGGGAGAGATTTTATAAAGCTTTTCTCTATTCATGCATATATAACTTTATTTGTTTTGTCATCATCAAAAGAGGGAGATTGTTGGCCCGAAGGCCCACACTCTAGTTTTGAGATGACTAACTCATGTAGTTATAGTACTAATGATCTTGTTGTGTTTAAGTTTCAGATATTGATCAAGTTTTAGTTGATGTTTAGCTTCACTAAAAGACTCAAAGTCAAGTTTGGAGCATGGTGATTCAAGAGCTCAAGCTTATAGAACATATATAGTACTCAAGATGAAGTCTAATTTGAAGAATCAAGTTTGGATCAAGTCTATATGGAGAAGAAGACCTTCAAGAAAACATGTGTTTAGTATTTGTAAGTTTATAATTCTTATATATAATAGATTATTTTTGATTTCTCAATTCACACACATAAAGTTTAATATATTGGTATCGGTTTAACCAATTTATGTTTTGTGTTTTGGTTTATAAAACGTATTTCATCAAAAACAAGTTCATATCATTTTGTTTATGCATTGGAGTATCCATACACTATTAAACTTCAAATATGTTTGAACAACTTGTTGTTGTATTTCTGAAGTTTTGAAAAAACTAGTTTTCATTTAAAAGTTTGGTTTTCAAAAAATATGTTTTTGGTTTCAAGATTGATTCTCTCTACCTCAAAAATAGTTCACATGTTTGTAATATGTTGTGATTTTTATTCACACATATTTGTGTTCTATTGTTTTTATGTGAATTTATTTTTGTAGAATTTATTGTGATTTATTGGTATATAATTGGTTTTAAAAAGATGTCTAAATGTTTTAAAAATATAGTCTTGGGCTGAGCTGGTCGACCGCGGAGCTCATTTGCTCTACTGGTCGACCACACAGTCGACTGACGTACACAGACGTGCACAAGATCACTTGACCTGAGCTCGGTCAACCGACCGGTCAACCACAGTAGAAATCGGCAGACGATCAGTCGGCCGACTATATCTGCAGAACTCCCAGGTTTTTGCCGTCGACTGGTCGGCCGACTGTCTGCTGATCTACTCAACACCCTTCTAGCGTTTTTACTATAACTTTTTATTCTGATATTCAATCAATGTGATTTAAATTGTATTATTAACTTCACTAGTTACATTTATTATTCAATTATCATTTTCTGCTTCAAACGATAAAGATATTAAATATTGGTTTGAACCCAGTTCATGTTCTAAAAATAGTTTACAGTTTTCTGGTTTGACACTTTTAGTATTTTGATCATAACTTTTTACTCCTGTATTAGGTTGAGTTTATTTAAGTTGCATTAGAAAGATAACTTAAATATCTACAAATTCATCTTATATACTTATTTTTAAATTCGGAAGTTTTAGGCCTCCAAAATGTTTTCTAAGTTGACCTATTGCGAAGAGGTGGTTTCTGGATGATCGACCGATTGGTCGACCGCCAGGCTCAAACGATCAAAAATATGACCGTTGGTCGATCGATAAGCTATTTTTGGCACTTTTTGATCCCTAACGGCTAGGTTAACTATTGGCCTATATATAGGGTTTTTGGGTGATTTTTTTACAAGAATTTCAAGAGCTAATATTCCCACTTTCAACAGAGTTGTTCAATAAGATTTTCAAAAGTTTTTATGCTCCAAATTCATATCTCTATTGTGTTTCAAAGTTTTGAAAAATAAATAAAACAAATTTTGGGAAATTCTAGTTTTAAATTTCTAATTTCTATATTTTTCAAGAAGTTCTCCCCAAGTGTTTTCTTTTGTGCTTCATTTTCAAATTCTTTGTTTTCTCATAAGCTTGAGCTATTCATTGCAATATCAAACCTCTAGGATCATGTATTATGAGAGGTGTTGTTTGTGACCGCTTTGATCACCAAGTGTTGTAATCACTTTTTCACTTTATGCTTTGACTATGTACCTTCCATCTTGTGTAGAGGTGATTGCTTTATGCATCGACTTTGTGCCCACCTCTTGTGTAGAGATTGTTTCCTTTGTGGAATTCTAAGTGGAATTGGTGGAAATCCTTCAAGCGGTGAAGACGGGGATGTAGCGCTTGATGCTCGAACCTCGAAATATATCCTTATGTTTGCGTTTGGCTACCTCTCTCAACTCTGCTCTCGTTATACGTCGCATTGCTATTACTGTTCATCTATATGTGCTTGATATTGCTATTGTCCATATACTTATATTGATCTAAGAGAGATGTTGAAGCACCTCAGCTCTTATAAAAAAAGAAAAATCTTGAAGAGAAGTTTTAGAGTCTTTCACTGAAAATTTGGCTTCACTCTTTGGAATTCACTTGTGTTTAGTTTTGTTATTGTAAAAGTTTTAAATTTCGTATTAGATTAACACTACATCAATTCACCCCCTCTAGGTGTACTTTCAAAATTTACACTACTCTTTACAGGAATCTAAACTTACAAACTCTTATTACAAACTTCAAGTTTTCTTCTTGATTTTTCTTCATCTTGGCTTGATCCAAACTAAATTTCTTGAGCTTGACTACTCCTTTAGTGCTACATGTATTTTTTTTATACTTGAGCTCTTGAATCAACACTTATTAGCTTTAAATTTTGACTTTGAGTCTTTGTATGGAACTAAGCACTTCAACTAAGATCTTGACTAAAAATCTGAAATTTAATCCTGCAAGAACATTAGTATTATAACTACATGAGTTAATCAACATCAAAGCAGAGTGATAGATTTTTGGCCAACAATATTCTCCTTTTTTATGATGACAAAATTCATAGAGTTATATATGCATGGATTAGAAAAGAGCTCTAAAAAAGCTTCCCCTTAAAATATGTATAAGCACAAACATATAAAGATGTTCAATAAAACTCTAAACACAAACAAATATGCATAAACAAGTAGACATATGCATAAAAGCATAAATAACATGCATATATGAACTCTAAATTTCTGCATATATAAACTATAAACTCTAAATTTATCTCCCCCTTTTTGTCATTTAATCAACAAAGGGTAAAGAAAACAAAAAAAATTGAAAACTAATTAAAAGAAAAGTTGGTCCATTTAATACCAATTTTGAAAACAAATCTAGATACCAATTGAATTAAAATAATTTGAAAAATATCAATTAAAATTAAAACAATTCTAAAAATAGAAACGAATTGAAATAATTGATACCAATTTGAAACTTAATTAAGAAACAAATTTAAATAAAAAATACCAATTTAGCAAAACACGATAAATACCAATTGCAATAATTGATACCAATTAAAAGTTTTGAACATATTTTCTAAAAGAAAATATTCTCTCTCATTTTTTATAAAGAAGGAATTAAAATCAAAATTAAGAAATTTCTCCGCCTTTTTTAAATACAAATAAAAATAATGCATTAGCTAAAAAAATAAATGATACCAATTGAAATGAAATTAAGCTTAGTTAGAGATTAATTTGTACTAACGATAAGCATAAAAATATGCATGAATAATTTTAAAGCAAGTATAATCAATTAAATCATATATATATGTATACCAATTGTAATTTAAAACATACATATATAGATAAATATGAGCACACAAGAATCATAAATCTAAGAAATTAAGTGTCTATCTGATTGCTATCACCAATCTAATATTAAAAGTCATAATAATAATCAAATAATTCATATCATGTATGATCACCCAACCAACTGCCCATTAAGGGTAAGTTTTTTCAAAAATAAATATCTTTTGAAAGTAATTTGAAAATACTACCAAGTGAATGAAATTAAATGTACTAATTTGAAAATAATTTGAAATTGTTCAAACTATACCAATATGAAATAAATCATATACATTTCTCATGAAATATGCATGTTACACAAGAATTGTCATTCAAAATCTATATAGCATATACATGTTTAAGAATATAAAATCATGAGTAAATCAAAAGGATGAGTGAACAATAGTCATGTAAATAACACATTCATGAAAATAAAAATAATGTTGTATAAAATGGATCATCAAAACTTATACAGAGTTCTTTTTTCAAATTTTGTCAACTTGAAAAACTTGATTTAAAACAATAATAACTCATATCAAGAAAATTCATTTTCACTAATTTGAAAAACGCGCAAACATTTATAATCAAGATTAGTGACAATAATAAGCCCAATTCATCAAACATACCCACCAAAAAGATTTGTGAGCAATACATTGAAAATATGACACAATTTTTAAAATATGTCTAAATTTCATCAAAACTAGAGCATACATACATACATATATATATTCAAATATAAATTGAGTGCACACAATGGTATATAAAAGTATATGACAATAATCAAGTACTCAAGAATACTACATGTATGCCACATAGTTTTCATAAAATTTTCATATAATCATTCAATATATATATATATATATATATCCTAAACAAACAACATATGCTTATAAACAACTAATCAAAGCATATTAAACTAAAAATGGAGGATAGAGATAGTTACTGATACCGATAAAGCTAACTTCATTTCTCCTAACCAAAAGTGGTATTCTCACCTTAACTCCTTGATAGTGATGTATCAATTGATTAATCCATCAAGCTTCGAATATATTCACTATCAAGGCACCAACTCTCTCATGTCTTGAGAGAGGACACACCTACATCAAATAAAATTGGTGTACTTTTTGGTACCCATACCTTCTTGGGTGCTTGGGAGTTAGTATTACTACGAACTTATATTGGCATTCAAAAAATTATTCTATCAAAGCAAAACTTAGCCAAATGGTCTTTGCGGCCACAATGTGTACAAGTGTAAACTCTAGCATACATGTTGGCATAGTGTATTGGATGTGAATATGTATACTATGAGGTAAGTGCATGATGGTGTGAAACTTATTTTTTGTGAAGCATAAGTTCCAACTTTTTATTACCAAAAGCACATTAGCTCAAAGTAGAACTCAAATAATCAATTTTATTTTTCAAAACACAAATCTCATTCTTATCAATAGAAGAAGAAGCAATATTAACATGAGAAGTATGAGAAACAAAATCTATTTCTTGAAATTAAATCAATTTGATTTTTCAAAGAATCATTTTCATTTTTCAAAGATTCATTTTCTTTTGAAATTAAATCAACTTGATTTTTCAAAGATTCATTCCTTTTAAAAAGAATATTCAATTTTGAAGATAAAGAATCATTTTCTCTTTTTAAATTCTGGTTCTTGACTTTCAATAAATTTTATTTTCTTCAAATTGTTCAAAAAATTAAGCAATCTCATCATGCTAAGATCATTAAAATCTAAATGAGATTCCGAGTTTACCTAAAGGGTTATCCCTAGATCATGAAGCACATGTGTGCGAAATCATTTCGAATTGACTATCTGAATCTCAATTTGTGACTTTCATTGCTTTTCACTTATCTTTCTTTCCTTGCCACCTTTCTCTTTGGCTACCTCTCCTTTTTGTTGGCCCAAAAGCCTATCATCCTAGTTTTGATGATGATCAACTCATGAAGTTATGTTTACTAATGATCTTGTGTTTAATTAGTGACAGATTCATTATCAAGATCTTAGTAGGTGCATAGCTCAACAAAGGATAAAATGTCAAGATTTGGAGCTAGCACGGTGTGATCCAAGGAGCTTTTGGATCAAGCTTGGACCAAGTCAAGAAGATGAGAAGCCTTCAAGTGAAGACTTCAAGAAGATGAAGACTTGTGTCTAGGTATAAGATTTTAATGTTTTAGATAAAATGTAAAGGATAGAATAGTTGGTGGATTGCTCAAGTATTTATCACACACACACTCTTGTTTTAATTGTCTTTTCATAAAAGAATTTTCAGATTTAGAAAAGACTTTCATTTTGGAAAAATATTGTTTTGGAAAAACAAAGTTTAGAAAACATGTTTTGGGAAATACAGTTTTTATCATGAGCCAAATATTTTCAAGTTACAAAAATAGTCCAATCTTTTATAACATGCCTTGGTTTTGTGCAAGCATGTTTGTATATCAAAATATATTGGTAAAACTATTTTTGTAGATTTTTAAGTATTTTATGGGATTTTAATTAAGCCAAAAAGACTAACTTTTTAATCCTAGAAAACTGTTTTCAGGCTTCAGCTAGTCGACTTGCCAGCCTTAGTAGTCGACTAATCCTGAAGTCGGCCGACCGGACCGGTCGACCGACGTGCACGGATGTGCACGCCTTTGTGCACTGGAGAACGGCCGACCGTGCCGGTCGACCGCTCCAGAGAGCTCTGCTCTCTGGAAAGTTCGGCCGACCGCACGGGTCGACCGACAGAGAGTTCGCTCTCTGCTCCAGTTGCTCGGTCGACCCGGGCGGTCGACCGTGGCTCCAACGGTCGGATTTCTGACCGTTGGCGGTCGACCACACGGGTCGACCGGCAGCTCTGCAGACCCCAACGACTATATTTTTCTGGCCTATAAATTTGGGGGTTTGGTCATTGTTTTGAGCCAAGATTTTAGGAGAGCTTTGAGCCAGTTTTTCCCACTCTTTTTAGAAGTTTTTTTCCACAAAATAGAGAGCAAATATTTCCTATCTAAAGGGAAGATTTTAACAAGAGTGTTTAAAGTGATTTCTTGAGTTTTTCACCATAGTTCTTTCCTTCCTTTCTCACAATCACTTGAGCTATCCATTGCCTTATCTATCCATAGGATTGTGTTGTGAGAGTTTGTAATTGGTGATCAAAGTGTTGTAGATCACCAAAGATTTCATTCTTGTACTTTGAGGAGACGGGCAAGTGTGCTCGTGGTGGTTTGGAGTTCGGTTGTGAACTCTTTGGTTCGAGGTGCGGCCTCGGCGAGCTAGTGAGCTTGCGGTGTGTACGGGACTAGGGAGTCCGAGGGCTTGTAGGTGTTGCGGCACCGAGGAGAGATCCATTGGGATCTTGCATAGTGGAAATCCTTCGTGTGTCGAAGGCGGGGATGTAGAGCAAGTGTGCTCGAACCTCGAAACATACCCTTGTGTTTGCGATTGCTCATTCTCTCTCTCTCTCTCTATCTCTTTTATATCTTGCATGCTTAAATTGTGCTCATCTTTATATGCTTGATATTCATTGTGCTTAATTGATATACTTGCGTGGGATTGTTGCTAACACTTGTATTCAACCAAGAGAGCCAACGCGGCACCTCAACCCATTCAAGGGGAATCTAGAGGAGTTTGTCCAAAGCCCTTCACGGGGAATTCGGCAACACTCTTTGGTTATACGTGGTGTTCAGTGTAAAAGATTTAATTAGGTCATAATTGTTTTTAGCTTCCGCATTATTTGGCATTTAGTGACCATTAGATTAGCCATCACCTATTCACCCCCCTCTAGGTGAACTTACAATTGGTATCAGAGCTAGTGCTCTTGATATTGGGTCTAACAACCTAGAGTTAAAGATCCTCATTTTAGGCTAATCACCATATTTTGTACACACACCATGGACTTTATGTCACCACCCACCTTTGACATTCTTAACATCCAAATTTGGAAGGTTAAGATGTCATTGTACCTCAAGGCCCTAGGCATTCATGTTTATTTTGCCACCACTAAAATGATTATTGTTTAAATGGCAAAAACTTTGAGGCTAATGCAAAAGCACTTCATGCTATTAAATCTACCCTAAATGATGATTATCTATCTAGGGTTTCTAATATTGATTTGGCTTTTGTAGTTTGGAACACCCTCACCTCCCTTGGCGAAAAGGATTTATACTATGCGGGGAGCGATTCGGATGTTGGAAGCGACACCTCCAACGTATGCTACATGGTCCAAGGGGATAACCCCCTTGAGGTAAACTCCGAATCCGATGATGAGGACATGTCATATGATGAGCTCACTTCATTTTGCCAAACAATTCTTGAAAAATATGACATGCTTAAGAAAGAAAATAAAAATTTGAAAAAGAACATTGCTTGCATGCATATAGAACAAGATTCATTTAAATCTAACATTGCATGTTTAGAAAAGATAATAAAAATTTGAAAAAGGATTTTGATGCCATGCTTAATGAAAAAGATTCATTAGAAAATAAAATGGCATGCTTAGAAAAGGAAAATGAAGTTTTGAAAAATGAAATGTTTCCCTCATGTCTAAATTAAATGATTTATGTGAAGGGAACACTATTTTGAAAGATAAAATCATTTTGGTGGAAAAACAAAAAGAAGTTGTTTTTCAAGAAAATATTACTTTGAAAAGAAAATTTGTTGAAAAAGAAAAGAATTTGTTTCTAAAAGGAAAAAGAAAAATGATTCTTTATCTCATCATGCTTTTCATGCCACCACAAATGAGATTAAAGATTTGAAAAATAAAATGGATGGTTTGAGTTCAACTTTAAACTCATGTGCTTTTAATCATTCTAGGTTGGAGTCAATGTTTTCAAAGAAACAAACTCCACACATTCATGCACATCATAATCATGCATTTGCTTATGTTGCACAACATGACCACACACATACACATAAGCATCCTAAGGTGTACAAATGTACACATTGTGGCCGCAAAGGCCATTTAGCAAAATATTGTTATGATAGATTAGATCATTTTAATTTTGCTAAAAATAAGAATTTTTGGGTGCCTTATAACAAGACTAACCCCAAAGGACCCAAGAAAATATGGGTACCAAAACCCCCACCCCATGTTTTTGATGTAGGTGAGGGATCTCTCAAGACATGAGAGATTTGGTGCCTTGGTAGTGGATGCAATAGACTTGATGGACATACTTTTGAATGCATCGCTATCAAGGAGCTTTGGTGGGACAACCACCATGTTAGGAGCTTTGGAGTTGGTAACAATATCTAAACTCCTACTTTTTATGTTCATGCTAGTCCATTTATCATATTCATAGCATGTCCATATTTTTGTGTGCTTCATGTGGTATTTACATGCTTAGATGTAGAATGTGTCAAACTTGCATGTATACATATACAAATAGTGAATTACAATTGATTCATATATAATTGAACTTCATGCTCATTTGTATCCACTATATGCATATGTATAGACTAGTTTTGATGATTCTCTTTTATACATGTTTTACCTACTTTATGCTTTACTTCATGTATATGTATTATTACTTCAAATCTAATAAATATACATGTATACCCGTGAGTCTCTTGCCTTCATGCAAACATCATTAATAGACTCTTTTATATTTGGGATATGTATGTGTATTGTTAGGATTGGATTAATCATACATATACCATGAAGATTAGTGTTTTGATGAAAAATGATTTTTCGTGTCTTTGTTAAAAATGTGACTTATGATCTTTTTGAGCTTCATTGATTATTTTCATGAAAATGCCATTTACATAACCTTTGAACACTCATCTTTTATTTTTTAAGATAATTTTGAGCTTTATGGACTATGAGTGCTTGAATTTTTATGTACTTAGTATAATTCATGAAAAACATATGATTTGATGTATTTGAAGGATCTTTAACTAGTTTGTCAAAAATCTATTTAAACTAGTTATTTGTTCTTCAAATTAGTTTTTGAGACATATACATGATCTTACTATTCTTCAATCATAAATTCTTTTGTGTTCTCAAAATTTATTTGATGCTTCATGACTTGAATATTAGTTTATATGTTAGTTTTTGTCAACACTAGGATTTATACTTGTACATATCATGGGCCACAAATAAATCTATTTATATTTGTACTTGAATGCTTATTTGAACCCATGAAATGTGCTTGTATTGCTTGGTTTTGATGATACATACATTTTTAAACTTGTATTCCCTTTTTGGATTTGTGTTATGATCATGTGCTTTCATTTCATGTATATGTGTATTTTGCCAAACTTTAAGATATACATGTATACCTCTTGAGTCATTTGCCTTTAATGCAAATCTATTTATATGGACTCAATTGTGTTTAAGAGATATGTATGTATACTTATTGTGTTGTCAAAACATACATATATCTTGAAATATAAATTTTGTTTTTAAATATAAAAAAATGTGTGATGATTTAAAGGAATATTGAGGTTTCATTGACATTTTTTGCTTTATTCCTCGCTTGAAGGATTCCGTACTAGTTTTAAAACATTTTCATATTAACTAGTGCAAATTCTTCATTTGGTAGAGTATATGATAAGCTTACTCTTCAATTGGTATCATTGGACATTTTCAATTGGTATCAATATGATTTTTATATACTCGTATTTTGATTGTATGTATGAATGCTTTCAAATTTAAATTATATCAATTCCTATTGGTATTATCTTTTCATACATGTGATCTATTTGTGTTTTAAGAGAGTAAATCAATTGTTCTTAAAACACAATGTATATGCTAAGCTTAATTTAACTTTCAATTGTTCTTAAAGCTTATGCAATATGTTTTCAAGATTGATATCAAAATTCAAAAAATATGTTGATTTGATATCTCAAAATGTGTTTCTTGAGAAAAGTTCAAAATTTTGTTTTGATAAAGAAAAATTCAAAATTTTTGATTTGTATTTCCTATATGCAAGGAGAGCTTAACATCTCTCTTACATATAGATTCATGTTGAGTATATTATAAATTGAGGAGCTTGACAACTCTCCTTTATATGATATACGTGTGTAGGGGGAGCTTCACATCTCCTCTCATGCATTACATAATATGTGTTATGTGAGTTAGGGCATGTCATCCCTTCTTCATGTAATGCATATGTGTAGGGAAGCTAACTTAGCGTCTTCCTCTTCATGAATGTATATCGCATATAAATCTTTATTGATTGATTTGTATTACCCCTTCTTGATCTCTTTGCTTTTGACAAAAAGGGGGAGTAAAATTTGTTTGATTTGTTTGATTTTACTTTGAACCCTTTGTTGATGAGTGCCAAAAAGGGGGAGAAGTATTTGAGTATATATGCATGTTTTCATTGCTTAAGGGGGAGAAGTATTTGTCTTCCTTTTTAGTTATGCATATATTTTTGTATTGCAAATAGGAGAAAAAGATTTGATTTATGCTTGTTTGTTGCATGTTTTATCTCCATACTTGCATACATATTCATGTGCTTCATTGCCATATCTTATTGCTTATTTCCTATGCATGAGTTAAGGGGGAGCTTCTTTGAAGCTTTACTTTAATCCATGCATATATAACTTCATGAGTTTTGTCATCATCAAAAAGGGGGAGATTGTTGGCCCAAAAGCCTATCATCCTAGTTTTGATGATGATCAACTCATGAAGTTATGTTTACTAATGATCTTGTGTTTAATTAGTGACAGATTCATTATCAAGATCTTAGTAGGTGCATAGCTCAACAAAGGATAAAATGTCAAGATTTGGAGCTAACACGGTGTGATCCAAGGAGCTTTTGGATCAAGCTTGGACCAAGTCAAGAAGATGAGAAGCCTTCAAGTGAAGACTTCAAGAAGATGAAGACTTGTGTCTAGGTATAAGATTTTTATGTTTTAGATAAAATGTAAAGGATAGAATAGTTGGTGGATTGCTCAAGTATTTATCACACACACACTCTTGTTTTAATTGTCTTTTCATAAAAGAATTTTCAGATTTAGAAAAGACTTTCATTTTGGAAAAATATTGTTTTGAAAAAATAAAGTTTAGAAAACATATTTTGGAAAATACAGTTTTTATCATGAGCCAAATATTTCCAAGTTACAAAAATAGTCCAATCTTTTATAACATGCCTTGGTTTTGTGCAAGCATGTTTGTATATCAAAATATATTGGTAAAACTATTTTTGTAGATTTTTAAGTATTTTATGGGATTTTAATTAAGCCAAAAGACTAACTTTTTAATCCTAGAAAACTGTTTTCAGGCTTCAGCTAGTCGACTTGCCAACCTTAGTAGTCGACTAATCCTGAAGTCGGCCGACCGAACCGGTCGACCGACGTGCACGGATGTGCACGCCTTTGTGCACTGGAGAACGGCCGACCGTGCCGGTCGAACGCTCCAGAGAGCTCTGCTCTCTGGAAAGTTCGGCCGACCGCACGGGTCGACCGACAGAGAGTTCGCTCTCTGCTCCAGTTGCTCGGTCGACCCGGGCGGTCGACCGTGGCTCCAACGGTCGGATTTCTGACCGTTGGCGGTCGACCGCACGGGTCGACCGGCAGCTCTGACAGACCCCAACGGCTATATTTTTCTGGCCTATAAATTTGGGGGTTTGGTCATTGTTTTGAGCCAAGATTTTAGAAGAGCTTTGAGCCAGTTTTTCCCACTCTTTTCAGAAGTTTTTCTCCACAAAATAGAGAGCAAATATTTCCTATCTAAAGGGAAGATTTTAACAAGAGTGTTTAAAGTGATTTCTTGAGTTTTTCACCATAGTTCTTTCCTTGCTTTCTCACAATCACTTGAGCTATCCATTGCCTTATCTATCCATAGGATTGTGTTGTGAGAGTTTGTAATTGGTGATCAAAGTGTTGTAGATCACCAAAGATTTCATTCTTGTACTTTGAGGAGACGGGCAAGTGTGCTCGTGGTGGTTTGGAGTTCGGTTGTGAACTCTTTGGTTCGAGGTGCGGCCTCGGCGAGCTAGTGAGCTTGCGGTGTGTACGGGACTAGGGAGTCCGAGGGCTTGTAGGTGTTGCGGCACCGAGGAGAGATCCATTAGGATCTTGCATAGTGGAAATCCTTCGTGTGTCGAAGGCGGGGATGTAGAGCAAGTGTGCTCGAACCTCGAAACATACCCTTGTGTTTGCGATTGCTCATTCTCTCTCTCTATCTCTTTTATATCTTGCATGCTTAAATTGTGCTCATCTTTATATGCTTGATATTCATTGTGCTTAATTGATATACTTGTGTGGGATTGTTGCTAACACTTGTATTCAACCAAGAGAGCCAACGCGACACCTCAACCCATTCAAGGGGAATCTAGAGGAGTTTGTCCAGAGCCCTTCACGGGGAATTCGGCAACACTCTTTGGTTATACGTGGTGTTTAGTGTAAAAGATTTAATTAGGTCATAATTGTTTTTAGTTTCCGCATTATTTGGCATTTAGTGACCATTAGATTAGCCATCACCTATTCACCCCCCCTCTAGGTGAACTTACACTTTTATAGAATATTTTTTCCATTGTATTATTGAGTTTGGAGAATTCTTCTTCATCTTCATCCGTGTTCTCATTATCTTCTTTTTGTTCTTGCATTTACTCTGAGAGACTTTAAAATAGACATTGTCTTCTTTGATAGTTCACGTTCCTCTCTTCCTTTACGTTCTATTTTGTGGGCCCTCAAATTTTCCACTAATAGTAAAATTCTTTTCTTCATTGTCATTGAGCTCCTTCAAGATGGTAGCTTTGATTTTCCAAGAGACAGGAAGTGGTCTAATAATCTTTCACACTTTTTGGTCATTGGAGATAGATTTACCTAGAGAAACAAGTTCATTAGTAATAGTGGTAAAAGGAATAAGCATATTATCAATGAATTCATAATCAAGCTTATGAAAACTATTATATTGTGAATTGAGCAAATAATTTTTGCTTTCTTCACTTGTGTAGTACCTTCATGTGTGATGATTAAACATTGCCATGTATTATAGGTCGATGTGCAATTGATGACCTGAGATATATCATCATCATTAAGTGCTTGCATCAAAACATATGATGCCTCTACATTGCCTTCATATTCTTTGACAGTGCTATTGGACCAAGTGTCCTCATCACTATCAGGTTCAACAAACTTGTTAGTGATGGCTTTGGCTACTCCACTTCTTTGTGATTTAAGTTAGAGGAACATTTTAACTTTTCAAATGGGAAAGTAGAGTCCATCAAACTTGGGTGGACAATTTACAGTTCTATTGGCCATGTGTGTGAAGCAAGTATAGTGATTAGCGAAAATAAAGATCACTCTTTGCTGGTTAAACTGATAATCAAGAGCACTTGCTTTGACACCGATTGAAATCGCCTAAAGGTGAATAGGTGAAATGCTAATCAAATTAACTATAATCAAATACATTATAGAAATAACACATATAAACAATGAACTAATAATTAAGAAATGAAGCCGTATACCCCGTGAAGGACTCAGAACTTCTCCTCAGGATTCCTCTTAGATAAAAGTTGAGATGTTCAATTGTTTTCTTGATTATAGATGAATTCAAGCTTGTAAAATAATATCAAGTATATAAAGATAGCAAGTATAAGCATACAAGATATTATAACAAGAGTGAAATGAGAGAGAGTAACAATCGTAAACATGAAAGATTTGTTTCAAGGTTCGAGTAACTTGCTCTACGTTCTCGCCTTTACTGCAATGAAAGATTTCCATTATAGCTGATCCCGCAAAGATTACTCGATGTCGCAACACCTACAAGCTCTCTCAGGAACTCTTGGATCTGCAAGTCCCTCACTTGTGCTTGCAAGAACACCAACAGACGAGCCCGCAAGCTCGTTCGAGATCGCAACCTCCAGCCACTTACAATACTAAGAATGGAAACAACTTGTGATCAACTCCTTAACTACAAACAAAACTCTCTCACAAATAAGAATCCTATAAGATAGATATAGAGATGATAACTCAAGCTTTTGTGAGAAAATTATAGAAGATTTATAGTTGAAACCTAAAGAAAACTTTTGTAAAACTGAAACACATAGATTGAAATAATATCTCTTAAGAAACTTGATAAACTTTGCAAATCTTATTATAAAACACGCTCTAATAACTCTTATTTATAGGAGAATGCTAGAGACTATTACTCAGTAAATCCAATCATTAAAATATGTTAAATACCCTTAAAAACCAAAAGTATCCATTGGAAATAAATCTGAGCTGATAAACAGTGGAAATAGCCGTTGGGAGGCAAAAAAGATGGTGTTGACTTCTGGCGATCGACTAGGAGGTCAACCGCCAGTGGCTAAAATCAATTAGCTATTGTCATCGGTCGATCGACTGACACAGTCTTGAGCTCAGAGCCAGTGTCTGACCTGGCGGTCGACCGTCCTGGTCCTACTCAAACAATGTTAAGCCAGCGGTCGACCGAGCTCAGAGCCAAATGGCTCAGTGAATGTTGTTTACATCTAGTCGACCGAGCGGTTGACCAGCAGGGATTTCTGCTCTGTGATCGCTCGACCGTGCGGTCGACCGATCTTGGCCCAAAAACCTGATTTTCTTATCTTTTGAAAATCCTTTTAAAAATCAAATAAATTTCTATAAATTTTACAAAATAAGTTGATGAAAATACTTTTGAGCACAATATATATGATTAAAAAATTAAAACTTATTTCAAACACTTTGAACTTCTTTTTGGAATAATAAATTCATTTTGAAAATAATATACTCTTCTAAAATAAGATTTTGTAAAATCTAAGCTTTAAACTATAAATTCATTTCAATAAAAACTTAATAAACTATTGTTAAAAACTTGTATGTGTGAGCTTGAGCCATCAAATTTACGCTAGTCTATACAAGAATCTAAACTTACAAACTCTTATTACAAACTTCAAGTCTTCTTCTTGATTTTCTTCTTCATCTTGACTTGATTCAAATTAGATTCCTTGAGCTTGATTCCTCCTTGAGTGCTAGATGTAATTTTTATACTTGAGCTCTTAAATCAATACTTGTTACCTTTAAAACTTGACTTTGAGTCTTTTATTGAATCTAAACACTTGAACTAAGATCTTGATTAAAATCTGAAACCTTAACAAGCAAGATCATTAGTACTATAAGCATATGAATTAATCATCATCAAAACTAGAGGGATGGACCTTTGGGTTAACAGGATTTTGATATCATCATTAGCCATAGGAACGGAAGGATCAACAATAGCCATCTCGACTTCTATATCGTTAAGCTTAGGTGGAGCTGCTGTTGCAAGGTAACCATTTTAGGGTAAAAGAGGTGATTGTAAGTAAATGATCGATGGCCTACACGACCACAATGGCGACATAAAGAGTGGATGTGCTCATATTCGAAAATCTTTCAGAATTTACGGATCTTCTCACTTCGATGTTGATATTAGTGCCAGAGATCAATGGATGCAACAAGTCACCCTCCACCGCTATCCTGACGAACCTCCTCTCGGACAAGATCTCAGTTGCTTGGTCCAACTTTACAAAGCACCCAGCCTAGGCAACAATCAATTCCAACGTCTCCGAGTCCACAATGTTGGTGTCAAGTCGAATAAACAGAGCCAAATTACATCCGAAGGCAAGATTCTGGTGAAGGTCGAAAAGGGGGAGCCACGGTCTGATAGCCAGAGTAGCGTAATCGAGGACCCATGACCCCTCCAACCGAACCTTGTTGCGATCAAGCGACGACGTGAAGAGAAACACAAAGAACCCATGATTCATGAGAAAAAAAATTTCCCACTCATCTTGCAACGTCCAGAGCCTAGCGAGGCCATGGTGAACTTTCTCTGCCGAAATCGCACCACCAATAAATTTAGAGTTTGAATCCACTTGAGGATCTTAACCTTTTTAGTGGGTTTGAGTCCACATATGGATCTTTTGATTTTATAATTGGACCCCCACATAATGAAAATAAGCTTAAAGCCCAAAACGCATCATTAATGGGCCAGAGTTGGGCTACACTTCTATTAATGCCCAGAGAGAATATAAGCTTGAGAAGAACATTTCTTAGTTACTGAAACTCTCCGAGTCAGAGGAGAAGGAAGCAATGGCGACGTCAGCGGCGAGGATCTCTGCCTCAAAGGGGAGCGAGAAGCATCTCTTCCTCACGACTGATGCCCTGTTAGTTTCTCCCTCCTCCTTACGTATTGGCATTTCTTAGGGTTAGGGTTTCTCGATCCCATTGTTGTTTCTTGAACTTTTTTCATTCCTGAATTTCAATCAGAAATTGGAGAAATATCGTGCTGTGGAGTAATGGAATCAATTTCTGTGCTATCTTCTCTTGTTATATCTTATTATGTTTGTATCAGTTAGCATGAATTACACATTTAATCCATTTTGTTTTGCATATGAATTGAAGGATATAGATGAAATCCATGCCTTTTGGTCCTTCAAATGGGAAATGATAGTAAATAATAATGATAATTGCATTTTTGTTTAATGTCATAACATTGAAATGTGAAGAAACAAATTAATCGGTAGGCAAGGTTGTCTAAGGTTTTATATATGCTGAGAGCCTGAGGCCATTGGAAATGGTTCTCCTGCCATGGTGCAATACTAGGAGAAAAGGAAGAGAGCAAAGGAGAGAAGTAGACAAAACGAAATATACATAAATAAGATAAAATGCCCTCAGCCTTCAAGCTAATTTTCTTTTTTTCACCTTTTCACTGATTTTTTTTTCTCAGATTCAAATTTTACATGTTTAAAACGAAACACGAATCTTGGAGTACCATAATTAACTGACACCTACTAAGCTGAGTCATTAAGATCATTTCATATCCATAACCGAGCTTAATTAGGAAAAGATAGCTCTGGCTTTGATGAAGATGGTTGGAGGATAGATATCTTCTGGAAACAGCTCTGGTCAAATATCATGTTTCGTCAATGTGTTTAGTCTTACAGTTTGTTGTGGCTCGAAAATAGTGAAATTCACCGTCATTGTTTGATTGAACCGTACACAAATAATAAAATATCTAATCTTTCTTTGAAATTTTTGAAAGATAGCACGGTGGCAAGAAATAGTCGAACTCACGGGGACTTGTTTGAAAATACAATTTTTAAAATCCTAAATTAATATTTTAATCTAGTTGAAATTGAAACAAATGAGTTTGGATATGAAATTTTAGCTATGGAAATTAAAGCTAAAATTTATTTTAATATAAGCAACCTTGGGGATTAGGAACTACTACTATGTACGTAGAGATTTTTCTCTTATGTTTCCATTACTCTTTTGCATATCCTTCAATTTTTAGAAAATGATTTTATTCTAAAAATTAAATAATTTAACACGAAACCCAATTTACTTTTTTGTTTCTCATTTCGATTAAACTACAAATGATCCCATCATTCTTATAGTGAAGGAATTCCTCTGAGATTGGCTTGGATCTAATTAGGATTAAGAGTTTTGATTAAATATATTTTTAATTAATTTAGACTTAAGTAAAGCGTGGAATGAATCTACATTTAAGTAAAATGCAATCCATCTAAACCAATAAATTTAAAATTAAACTTAAAAATTGGGCATAAATATCATAAAATAAAAGGAAATAGAAACATAAAGGGGCAACTCTACACAATCATGGAGCGAAACCCTCTCCCAAGGGAAGATTCTTAGCCACTGATGGCCAAGAGTCTAATTGATTGAGAATAAACAAGAAAAAGCATAGAGAAGGAACATGACAATGAAATAAAATAATTGATTAAGATAATTCTCTTGTACAACTCTACAAAAGAAACAAAACTCTCTCTAAAACTCTTTTACAAAATAAAAAATAAAACTATTACAAAATCCTCTACCCCCAATAGCATCCTTCTCTTAGCCATTTTATAGGGAGAATAGAAGCATGCGTTTCTTTCAATCATTCAAACATGTTTCCAACATGTTTTCTTAAATTGGTTCAACATGTTTTTCTTAAATTGCTCCTTTGATTTAGTGATCTACCAACTTTGAATTTCGATGAAGAAAATCCCTTGGAGATTTGGTTTGCACTAGAGTTTTTAGCCCATTCAACTTGATTCAATATTTGATTCATTTTATTTTGTATCCAAATTTACTGCTCAACACCAAATGACTTGTATACGTCCTTAATTTTCTAAACAACAAAAGACACATTAATTAACTATAATTAAACAAAAAGATATACTAACAAATATTTAACTTAAATATAAAATGTGTACAAATATGCCTTTATCAATACCCCCAAGCTTATATTTTACTAGTCCTCAAGTAAAACTAGTAAAACAGAATAAAAAGTAAATGAACTCTAACTGGTGAATAATTTTTGTCTTGTGAGGGTTTCCATAGATTAACCACAAACATCAGATTTAAAAATTAATTAGGCACTGGTTATTACAATTTTTTCAGCATTAATTCCAAAGTATTTCGAATTATAGTCTGAATCACTAAGTTTTTGTTTAATAAAATGCTAGAATAATGGACTTGAGTGCATGTGAATTCTGACAGAAAACTAAAAGATAGATCTCTAATCACAACTGTGACCTTCTAACTACCACAGAGATATTCAAATAAACTTAACAATCCAATTAAAACTAAGCTATATGTTCTATTTTACAGGAGATGTGGATATTCACTTTAATACCTCGAGCGCTTTATCTGTGATATTCCAGTTTACCCGTGTTTTTACAAAGATGGCTTTCACACTATTGCTTTTATAAGATCATTAATTTTCTTCCAACAATTTAGTATGGATTCATCTTTTTTCTTTTCGATCTTGACAATGCAGTCCTTTTCATTGTACTTAGCTAATTCACTAGTCGCATTCCAAATTGGATATCACCCCTCTTTTTTCTATCCAACCCAGTGAACAAGACAGTCATAGTTCATTGGACTTGGTTTCTCCCAATAGGCTAAGTAATTATTAGGTCAACAACTGGAAAGCTAGACCTAACTCTAGAGATCTGTTAGATGTGTAATGAAATTTTCATAATCATTATTTTCTAGAATTCACTAATAAGAAAGTAGTAACGAGGACTCAAAATCAAAAAGATCAGAATTTGGTTTTTAAGAGTTTTTCACCAAGTGCCTTCATAATTTCATCTCTTTTTTCAGAATAAAAAAATTGTGATAGGAAAACAGGACTTCCACCTCCAAGCCTAAATATCACATTGTCCTCAATGTATCAAAATAAAATACAAGTGATAGGGGAGAAACAACTTGAGTGAAGGAATGATCACCCAAGTTTAGATCTACCGAGTAAAATATATTATAGAAATAAAAAAACAATAATGTACAAAGATAAGAAAAATTCTCTAGCAGATTTAGAGATTAATCCTGATAAATAGGATCTTCTAGAAGTGTTTCCTCTACTTCTGCACTTCACAGCTGTAAAAATGGTTTCAACCTTTGACTGTTTCACTTTTAAAACATCACAATTTCTAGGATTCTCAACATTGATAGCCCCATACTGGTAAACTGTACGAACAATAAATGAGCTCGTCCATTTTGTTCTTAACTTTTCAGGAAACAAGTGCAGACGAGAATTGTACAGAAGAAACTTCTGACTTGGACTAAAGGATTTTCTCAGAATATGTCTATTATGGTATTGCTTCATCCTATTTTATAATGCTTACCACAATCATAAGCATCATTTCAAATTTCTTTCAACTCACTCAGTTGTAAAGATCGACGAACTTTAGCTTTGTCAAGATCAAAATTAAGCTATTTTATAGCACAATAAGCCTGATGTTCTAATTCAACAGGAAGATGACAAGCCTTACTATTCACAATCCGATATGAAGACTTCCAATAGGAGTTTTGGATGTTGTGTGGTAAGCGCATAATGCATCACTAAGCTATAAGGGGTAATCTTTCCTAGTAAGGTTCATCTCTTCTCAAATTCTGTCTTTTATTAGAAATTTTGACCTAACCGCTAGTTTGTGGATGGTAGGGAGTGGCAACTTGATGAATGACATAGTACTTAAGCATTAGTTTGCTAAAAACTTAGTTGCAAACATGCTTCCCCCATCACTTATGATGGCACGAGGTGCACCAAAACGAGTAAAAATATTTTTCTTTAAAAACTGGACCATCACTTTGTGGTCATGTGTTTTGCAGGCTCTAGTTTTTACCCATTTAGACACGTAATTGGCTCGAACAAGAATATACAAGTTACTAAAAGAATTGGTAAATGGTCCCATGAAATCCCCAAACATAAAAAATTTTAACAACTAGGATTGGGTTGAGGGGCAAAATAATTCTTTTCGAAATGCTCTTGAATCTTTAGAACCTTTAATACTTATGGAAGTCACGAAAAATGGAGGGCCAATAAAATCCACATTGTAAGGTTTTTGCAGCAGTCTTTTTAGAACTAAAATGCCCCCACAGGTATGGATAATACTTGAACAAGTATAGATCATTCCAAAAAGAACTTTGCATTTGCTAAGAATATTGACTTATCTTGCTTGATCCAATGAGAATAAGAAACAAAATTAGAGAGATGATGCTGAGTATAAATACATTTTCCTTTTCAAAGTGCAATGGGAAGATCATCAGAAGTAGAAGTACCAGGTAATTGAGCAGTGATATCCTCATTTGATCATTATGTAGGACTTGGTACTAAGATTGGTGATGGCACAGGAGGAGGAATGATTCGTCATGTGTTGGTTTGAAGCGAGTTCTAAAATCGATGTAGATTTTTACCAGTTACATTTTCAGATGTTAACTTATCACTATTAATTAATGTCTCCTGATAGAATAAATAATCAGAGTCATCCTCCGACACCAAGAGAGAAGAAGGTGGGGAAATCTCCAGTTTAGACTCGAAGAAAGTTCATCAGATGATAAGATATATCTGCCTATAGATGGACAAAAATATTTATAAACTTTCTGAGTTCTAGAGTAACCAAAAAAAAAATCTCTTGAAGAGACCTGGAATCAAGTTTTGTCTTACAAGGGCTATGATTTTGAATAAAACAAAGAGACTTAAAATTTTTGGAGGCAGAGGTAACAAATCTTTATCTGAATACATGATGGAATATGGTATTTTGTTTTGCAATACATAGGACGGAATTTAATTTATCAAATAATAAGCAAGCAAAATGATCTCACCCTAAATTATTTTGGCACCTATCTATGAAATAGGAGAGTCCTAACAATGTCAAGATGTGTCTAGTCTTACACATTTAACTATCTCATTCTGCTCTAGAGTGTAAATATATGAGAATTGATGCAAAATTCTATTTTGTTCTAAAAATTGACTGAATTGGTTATCTAAATATTTGTTAGCATTATCGATCTCAAAATTTTAATATTTGAATAGAAATTATTCTTTATTTCTGAATAAAAATGAACATAGAAAACACTTCAGAACGAGCTTTTAGCAGATATATCCATGTAACCCGAGAACAATCATCCACAAAGCTGATAAAATACTTAAAATCCAATTTTGAAGGTCTTAAACATGGACCCCATACATCAAAATGAACTAAATCAAATCGCTTGTTAGTCCTTTTATTGACTTGATTAGGGTAAGACACATGATGGTGCTTCTCTAACTGACAAGACTCACACTCTAAGGATGAAACCTGACCTAAAGAGGGAACAAGAAGCTTAGTACAGGTAGAAAAGTGTGATCTAACTGACAGTAGTATTCAAACGCTGAAGAATTACTGATGCAAGCCACTTAATTGGAGCCAATTCTAGCTCATACAGTCCATTCTTCTCACATCTTGTGCCAATCTTCTTTCTCATCTCAAACTCCTGAAGTACACAATGTATCAAAAAAATATCATTGTATAATTCAGAACTTTGATAATCTTCCTTACTGATAATAAGTTAAAAGAGAAACGAGATAAGTAGAAGACAGATGATAAAGAAAGAGTAGGGTTGGTAGTGGCAGTGTCAATATCCTGAATATGTGCAAAAGCTATCTGCTAAGACTACAGATTTAAAGTGTAAGGCAAGCATAAAAGAGGACATAATACCTCGGTTCCCAGTCATTTGATCAGTCGGCCCTGAATTTATAATCGAAGTATGAGAAACAGCTGATGTAGGATAAGATATAGGATTACCGATATGGGTGAGAGTAACAGACAGAAAGATTGAGCTTGTCTATTCTGTTGTTGTTAGAATATCTGAAACTGCTCGAACTAATATTGCAGCTGCTCATCATTTGGAATAGTGGCAGAGAAGTGTGCACCTCTTGCCGGTTTTCCTTTCAAAAGGGGCATTAATACTTTGTATGACCTGTCTCTTTACAGCAGTAGCAATAAACCATAGAGTCATCTCCTCGTCCTCCTCGAGAACCTCCTTGTCTGCATCTGGTACCACCGCTGCTACCAAGGCGTCTACCAATATAGCCCCATTTCCCTTCATGTCAGCACGATCTCCTCCACGTTCACCAACAGTCTGCCTCCCCTACGATGCTAGGGCAGATTTATTTGAGGTTGCTGTAATAGTGTGAGACGTCACCTCAGGAAGACATTCTTCAAGAAATGATGTCTTCAGTAGGGAGCTTACAACAAAACCTCTCAGAATCTGAGGCCTAACTGACAAATAAATAGGGTTGAGGGTATCTAAGTAGGTCAGTACCATCAATCGATTCTAGTGGTTCTGCATCTGCTATACATTAGGCGTGATCGAAAATATGTATCGAGGCTCTTCTTATAAGCGATTGAACTCGCCATAATGATCATCCATGGGCCGACCATTCTGTTTCTTCCGAAACAGCTCCTGGATAACGTCATAGGCCATGTTGATGTTCCTGCTGCCTCTGTAGAGATCTCATAAAAAAACACCACACTTCCTTCACAATTATACAATGAAGTACCAAATCCTGAATCTTGGGCTCCATCATGGTCAATATCTGGTGTAGTAGGATGTTGTCGTCCAGTGTCTAAGCATCAGTCACTCGAGTTGGAGGGTCCACCAATAAATGACTAGTCTTTTCTCGATCAGTCACATAAATTTTAATTACCCATTTTCACTACAGGTAATTATTCCCATTGAGTTTCTGATCAATAATTTTACTAGAAACTATCTCAAAATTTTTTTTCTGAGCCGTTGTCCTACTGGACTCACCCGTCTGTCTCAATAGAGTCGGCCACCATAAAACAGATGAAAAAGATCCCTCAGAAAAAGAACAAAAAATTCCTACTACACCCTCAAACCAAACAGAAAATTCCTTCTACACCCTCAAAACAAAATATCTTCTCCTTTTTAACCCTGCATGTACAGTACTGTATTGTTCAATAGTTCAGACCTAGACGGCTCAGGCCGGCTCGTAGTTGGCTCATCGGTTCAGGTTGGCTCGCAGTCGGCTCGGGTCAGCTGGTTGGCTCGGGCTGGCCTTTCGTTAGGGCGGGCGGCTTGTCGGCTTGAGTTGATGAAAACTAAATTCGAGTCGAATTCAAGTTCACCCAATGACGATGGTGACGATGATGCATTGGTGGTGACTAAATCAGTGCGACGACGAGGAAGCAGATGACGAAGTCGACGAGGTGGCGAAGTCGAAGATGAGGAAGGGTAGCGGCGGAAGACTTGAGGCGGCGATGAAATCTAATTTCTTCACGAAGTCGGATTTGGACTGATTTCCAACGGTGATCTCTGGACGAAGCGGCAGCATTGGGCGAAGCAGTGGCAGCGGGTCTCTGGATGAAACAACGACAACGGATCTCTGGAAGAAGCGATGGTGGGTCTTTGGATGAAGCGACAGTGATGAAAAGTTCTCTTCGACTAAGTCTGAACGAAGTGGCAGCGACGGGGGAAGAGGAGACCACCGGCGAAGTCTGGACAAGATCTTTGGGAGTATGGGTTTGGGTTGAAGAGGAATAGGGAAGGGAAAGAGGAACAGTAATGACAGGGAAGAAAGAGGAACAATGAATTTTTTCAGAGAAAAAGAGAAGAAGTAGAAATTAGGGTTTTGAGATTATGGCTCTGATATCATGTCAACGCAGAGATTTGGAAGAGAGGAGCGATGATTTAAGATCTCTCCTCTCAACTATATTTATAGATACAAAAAATCCTAAATCAACTCTTATTCCTATTTTACTCCTAATACAACTGATATTCCAAAACAACTCTACTCGTTATACAATTCATATTCCTAACAGTACCCACATTCATGAGTAGCACATATAATTTCTGTTTATACAGCTTCTTGGACGGGCTTTAATCTTGATCACAGAACCATAGTTATTATATCATCCTTGAGGTTATACACAATGTTTAAATAACGATAACGTAATGATGACATTTTTCTTATGTTATGTTAGCATAGGTTATAACGTAACGCATAACGTAGGTTACGCGATTTAATTATTTAATAAAATAAATACATATACTATATTTAAGAATTTTTATAAATAAAAAATAATTTTAAAAATCTAAAAAATATCAAAACAATATATAACATATTTAGCAAGTCTCACAACAATTTTTAGCAAGTATCACAATAGATTTTCACATTCACAAGTTATAATTCATAATCTTTTACACAAACAACAATATGATCCGCATATTTCATTATATGTCATATTTTTTAGCCATGTTATTCAATCTACACGATTCATAATTCAATCTATAATAATTCATAATTCAATCATAATTCATAATTTTTTAGTCATGCTATTCATTACAATTCATAATTCAGTGTACAATATGTTATTCAATTATACCCCCGTGTCCTTCACTCTCTCTGATATTTTACCCCCGATCTCTCTATGCACTCTCCCCCTATCTCTCTGCACTCTCTCCCTTCAATCTCTCTCCTCCCGATCTCTCTCTCGACTTTCTCTCCGACCTTGGGAGAGAGCAGAGAGAGATCGGGAGAGGGATAGAGAGCAGATGGAGATCGGGAAGGGGAGAGAGATCTGGGGAGGAGACTGAAGAGAGAGATCTGGGGAGGAGACTGACGAGAGAGCTTACATGTATTTGGAGACAGAGAACCACTGTTTGAAGACGACGCCGTCGAGAACCAGCGCTTGGAGACGACGCCGGCGAGAACCACCACGATGGGGAACCACCAGAGGTAATTCTTTTTCTTTTGCTGTCGATCAGAGAGTGGCATGTCTTTTTCTTTCTTCTTGGCGCCAAACGAGGAGACGACGACGAGATTGCATAGAGGATGATGAGCGAGCGAATTTGGGGGGATTTTTTCCATAGACCGGGAGAATATGGGGGTTTATAAAAAGTCGACTTGCACCATAACATAGGTTACGGTGTGTTAGGTTAATAACATAACGTAATGTAAGTTGTGGGCAAAATAACTATAGTTATCAAACATTATGCTTTTTAGATCTGTTACATAACGATTGGTCGGCGTTACATTATATAACGAATTATAACGGGTTATATAACAGATTTTTTAAAACACTGATTATACATAACATAATGACATGCTTGTCTATCAAGTTCACTTCTTCAATCCACCTCACCTATATCCTCATAGCCATGACTATGGAGTTTGCAATTGTACAAGAGTTTTGGCGCAAAGCCTGTCACAGACATGCCTATGGCCTTTCTTTGTGCTGATGTTGTCTACAGAAAGCCATGGTAACATCCTGATAAGGATGTCTGTATCATGTCCTTTGTTACTAGCTAGCAGATTCATAAAATTGTTCATCAGATGATCTGGTCATTCTTTTTTATTTCTACTTTAAAGAATTTGACAGTGTTATTGGGACCTTTCATGTTTCCCTTGATATATCTTCTATTTTTCGGTCAACAATAAGAAAGATAAGTTTTGTGAATCTTTACTTTAAACCCTTGTGCCTCCATTTAGAGAATTTCCCATGTATGCATTCCCCTTGAATCCATGTCATATGTCATTTAGGTCCTGTGGGCTTTTTCGTATAGCATTTTTATTATTACAGAAATCTTCGCATGGTCGTCAAAGACTTAGGATGAAGTGGAGTTATTTTTCAGATTTGAGATAATTAACTTACAAACTCAGAAAGATAGTTTTCCTTTGATTAAAAAGGCTGATGCTCTATCTGTCTTCACAAATGACAATAATGCTTCATCATTCCTAATATGTTCTTCACGAAGCTTAATCAGAGGAATATTTTTAGAGTTCTGGCAAATGTAACTAAAGAAATTTCTTTTGGGCTCAGGACACTCATTCTACTCTAGGCAGATTTCCAGAGGAAAAACATGATATAATATTTATTATTTTACACATGCTCCTAAATTTCTTCCTTCATTCCTGATATTTCCATACTAAAAACATTTGTCAAATCAATCATATGCATTTTCCAACCCAACTTACTGGTCAACAATAAATGATCAATTTTGTCAAAGGAGGTCCTCTGTACCTTGTCTGGGATTGACAAATTCCTCTATAGCTTTATCTACTGGCAAATTTTTTACTTGGCAGCTATGAACCAAACAAATAACAAAGACATCTTTCAATTAAGATATGGAACATTTTTCTCTAATAAACTTGTGATGTGAAATGGGTTATGCGAGTGAATCAGAAATCAATGAAGTAATAAATTTTGTTACGTTTCATAACTATTACAATTTTGGTATGAAAATAATTAAAACAAATAATACATGATAATGAATTTAATAAAACATGCAAGTATAGATATACTGTTCGCAATGTAAATAAACTAATGCACCTACCAATTATGACGGCAAAGCTTGTACACTCAATAGATATGATTAGCAAATGCAAGATAGCAGATGCACCAAACTCGCAATATAATGGCAGCAGATTAAATCGATAAAATAATAAAGAACGGTTATCTAACCCACAATTAAATTAATCGTGTTAAAAAAAATTTAACTACTGATGATTACAGAGGTATTAATGACCTGTAGTTGGTACTGATGCGTAGAGCTCATCGCCGTGATCGTAATTGTACCAAGACCACCTGAATCGGAGCTCGGATGTGAGAGTTACGGCATAAAAACAAAAATAAGGCACTAACAAGCCTGTCTGCTCCGTCTGAACCCTTTACCGTTCACGCGGGTTCAGGGTAGATCACTGTAGCACCGGAATTTGTGACTTAAATCCACTTCGTTGTTATTGGATCGGTGTTTGTTCTTACCGGTTTCTCCACTTAAACCCAAATAGATCTTTCTTCTTTGATGCGGGTATGGTTTGTTTGAGTTTAAACCCGTTTGAACCTTCTTCCTTCTTCTATCTGGATGGGTGCAGATGGGTGGCGACCGTGGTGGAAGCCTCAGCGTTGGACAATGGAGCTCAGCGGAGTGGGCGGGGTCACAACTCAATGGCGACTTCGGGGGTTTGTCGGCGCGGCGCGGCGTAGCGCCATGAGAGGAAGAAAATGTCAGCCTGGGGCAGACGACAACACAAGCAGTGCTTCGTCTGGACTCGAGCACACGAAGAATAAGTATAGGCTGGGAGGAGGACGAGAGAGAGGGAGACTTTGTGGGTTGTGAGGGCAGAGAGAACAGAAGAGATAAAAGTGATGAGTTTGCTGCTAGTTTTGCAAAGTGTTATGGGTGTTGTGTTGTTCTGAGGTAGGGAAAGAAAAGGTGGAAGGAAAACAGCTGTGGGTTCTCTGTTATGAAGAAGAGAGAGAGATTGAGAAGGAACAAAGATGGATGGCGGCGGCTTGGGAAAGATAAATTAGGGAGAAAAAGTTTAAGGTGGGGATTAAGGTTTTGAGAGGATAATTTGAGGAGAAGTAGGATTTTATTCTTAAAACAATTTGAGAGAAATCAATATCTCACACAAATATTTTTAATCAAAATTCTTCATTGATTATTGTTGGTACAATAGGGTCTTTATATAGGCCTTTATAAAATTGAGTCCAACTCAAACTCAAACTCTTAATCTAAATAGAATTAAGATCTAAATAAAAAAACTGAAAAATACAAAAAATAAATAAAGAGAAAAATAAAAATCCTATTACTACTTCAACTTAAACTCGGACTCCTTGGATCCGTCTCTTCAGCTCTTTCATCTCGTAGATGTCTGCATCATTTCTTCGGGTGGGAGAAAACTCGACTCCATCGAGTTTAGATAGATTAGGTCACTCATGCTGTACTGGATCAATCCTTTACAAATCACGTCGATGTAGCTGTGATTCAACAGTCGATGCTTTTTTTACAGCGGTTTAAGTACTTGTGAGTTTCACCAGTTTTGATGGTGATAGTCTCATCCTCTAAAACTTTATCAACTGTCTCTACTGTAATGAGATGAGCATCTGAGAGTAGGGTAAATGAGGGTCTCTCAAAGAATGGCTTAGGAGAAGGCTCAACAATCAAGGGGTTACAATCAAAACTGTTGTAATCTACTAGATCATTAATATTGAAAGTACAACTAATGCCATAATCTCTAGGAAGATTTATAACATAAGTATTATAATTCAGTTTATTAAAGATCTTGAAAGGCCCAAGACTGCGGACATGTAACTTTTTAACAGTTCCTGAAGAAAACTGTTTCGGATAAATCCGAACCATCACATAGTTGCCTAAATTAAAAGTTTTAAATATTTTTTTACTGTCAGCTCGTAGAATAGGCTTCACATTGCTCCATTTATTTTCATCACTAATCTCTTTGTGTAGTTTGTACACGTGTTTGTGTGACGCAAATGCAGGTGCAGACTCCAATGCTTTATAGTGAGATGGTGTCAGTAGTAAGGGAGGAAGTGTTGCAGATATGGTATGCATGATTAGGGAAATAGAGAAGGAATAGTAGCAATGAGAGGTGGAGAGGGTGGAGTTGGCAGCAAAGCCAAAGTGGATATTTGCTGGGGTTGTCTAGTCTTAGGTCTCAAGAGTAGTAGCTTAATCTGCTTACTCTCATGTTCAAATTAACGCATGTTGGATCGACCATAAATAGTGAAATTTTTGTCAAACAACTATGGTCTGTCTAGTATAACTTGACCACATTCATGGTGATCACATACACTAAATTTTATTTTTATAATGATTAAAACTGACTGGGACAAGACATCGCTGTTGGACCTCAAGTGCTATGAAGTCAATCCAAGATACCTTGAATGAGTGGAGGTGGGGTATAATCTCTAATCCAAGATTTTCACACAGCCTGGAAGATATTACATTGATACAACTTTCACTGTCCACAATCACCTTATAACTCTTGTCTCCAATCATGGTGAACGTGTAAAAGATCGCAGTTCTTCTCCAATCGACCTTTTATGCTGGTGGAGAGAGAACACACTTGATGACAGACAAATGGGTAGACGGCGTTGGCCTAATGCAGTTGAGACCAACACATCGCTTGAGGATTCGTCGTTCGTTTCAACATCTGGGTGATATGTATACTCATCAGAATCTGACTCTGTGGCTTCGGTGGGTGTTCCATCTATTATGGTGATTTTGACAAGACTAGGGCAACTGGCAGCTAAATATTTATAGCCTTAGCATTTGTATCACTTGGTTGTGGAACTAACTCTGGAGGAATCAGGACCCTTGTTTCTGTTATCCCGTTCAAGACTCTTACCCTTGATGTCTTCGCTATGGGAAAGTCTAGGCACTGAAGTCCTATAATCATAACTCTTTGAAGCGTAACTGGTCCTAGCAGAATCTAAGTCTTGGACTAAGTAGGTCATCCCGAAGGCCGGCTCTGAATCTTTGAAGCGTAACTGGTCCTAGCGGAATGTAAGTCTTTGACTAAGGCATACGCCGCCTCTAACTCGGTGACTCCTCTAGCTAACAATTCAGTTCTTAGGTCATCCCGAAGGCCGGCTCTGAATCTATAAAGAATTTGAGCTTCACCTTCCTTATAATTCATCGAATTTCTCGACATACTCCTTTGCAGATTTGTTACCATGAGTATGCTTGGTGCCAATTGTCCATGCGACGAGCACTAAACAATGGTGACACATACTTTGTTTCTAACTCTTGTTTCATCCTATTCCATGTGTCAATCAGTGGTCGACCTCGGGCTACACGTCGATTTTCTAGGTTGGTCCAATACTGACTAGTTTAACCAGATAGTTCCATTACAGCGTACTTAACTTTTCTAGACTCAGTAAGTTCGTATCATGTAAAGTGCCTATCTACTTGGAGTATCCAGTCTATAAAAAGTTGTAGGTCGTGACGTCCCTCAAGTTGGGAACATCGATCTTGATGCTTTTCAGATATTGAGCATCGGATTGGATGTGTTCTCGGTGTTGTTACGTCGGTTGTTTCTCGGTGGAGTTTGATCACGTGTGGACTCCACTTTAGTCAATCCTTCGTCGAGTGTCTTAAGGGTATCTAACTTGGCATTTATCTAGGCAAACATTGCGGCAATCTGTTGGGGATCCATTGAGGTGGTGTGAGATTTGTTAGACTCTTCTAACAGATATGGGTGACCACTACGGGTAGACATGCACTATGCAAAACTTGAATGAGGATGAAGAGATGCAAATTTAGACTAGATGATTTTATTATTAAATTTTTTATAAATGCAAGAAAACAGTAAATTTCTAGCAAATGCTTAAGTGATGCAATTCCTACCCTAACCGTGTTCTGATACCAAAAATGATGTGAAACGGGTTATGCGAGTGAATCAGAAATCAGTGATGTAATAAATTTTGCTATGTTTCACCAACTATTACGATCTTGGGTAGGAAAACAATTAAAACAAATAATGTAGGATGATAGATTTAACAAACGTGCAAGTACAGATGTACCGTTCGCAATGTAAATAAACTAATGCAACTACCAATTATGACGGCAAAGCTTGTACACTCAATATATATGATCAGCAGACGCAAGATAGCAGATGCACCAAACTCGCAATATAATGGCAGCAGATTAAATCGATAAAATAATAGAGAACGATTATCTAACCCACAAATAAATAGACCGTGTTAAAAAAAATTCACCTACTGATGATTACAGAGATATCATTAACCTATAGTTTGTACCGATGCGTAGAGCTCATCGCCATGATCGTAATGATATCAAGATCACCTGAAACGGAGCTCGGATGCGAGAGTTACGGCCCAAAAATGAAAATAGTGCACTAACAGGTCTGTCTGCTCCGTCTGAACCCGTTATTGTTCACGGGATTCAAGGTAGATTGCTGTCGCACCAAAATTTGTGACTTAAATCCACTTCGTTGTTATTGGATCGGGGTTGGTTCTTATGGGTTTCTCCACTTAAACCCAAATGGATCTTTCTTCTTTGATGCGGGGATGGTTTTGTTTGAGTTTAAACCCGTTTGAACCCTCTTCCTTATTCTATCTGGATGGGTGCAGATGGGTGGCGACCGTGGTGGAAGCCTCGGCGTTGTACAATGGAGCTCGGCGGAGTGGGCGGGGTCACAACTCAATGGCGACTTCGGGGGTTCGTCGGCACGGCGCAGCGCCACGAGGAGGAGGAAAATGTCGGCCTGGGGCAGACGACAGCACAAGCAGTGCTTCGTCTGGACTCGACCACGCGAAGAATAGGTCTAGGCTGGGAGGAGGACGAGAGAGAGGGAGACTTGGCTTGTGGGTTGTGAGGGCAGAGAGAATAGAGAAGATAAAAGTGATGGGTTTGCTGCTAGTTTTGCAAAGAGATTGGGATGGAAGATGGAGTTGTTTATAGGTGCTGTGTTGTTTAAGGTGGGGAAAGAAAAGGAGGGAAGGAGAACAGCTGTGGGTTCTCTGTTATGAAGAAGAGAGAGAGAAGAGAGAGAGAGAGAGAGAGAGAGAGATTGAGAAGGAACAAAGATGGATGGCGGCGGCTTGGGAAAGAGAAATTAGAGAGAAAAAAGTTTAAGGTGGGGATTAAGGTTTTGAGAGGATAATTTGAGGAGAAGTAGGATTTTATTCCTAACACAATTTGAGAGAAATTAATATCTCACACAAATATTTTTAATCAAAATTTTTCATTGATCATTGTTGGTAAAATAGGGCCTTTATGTAGGCTTTTACAAAATTTAGTCCAACTTAAACTCAAACTCCTAATCTAAATAGAATTACAATCCAAATAAAAAAACTGAAAAGTACAACAAAAAAAATAAAGAAAGAGAAAAAAAAAAATCCTATTACTACTTCAACTTAGAGTAGGACTCCTTGGATCCGTCTCTTCGGCTCTTTCATCCGGAGTAGATGTCTGTATCAATTTATGGGTCCGACCCAGTTCTGTGCCAGCAGGTCTCACACATACTTGTCCCATATTTGCTTTACTTTTCAAGAAAGGCTCTTCATAAACTGTTTGGTTAAGGATGGAAGTGAGGAAGTGAGGAATTAAGGAAGTAGTAATAATTCCCTTTGGAACTTGAGAATTGGTTAGTAAGTTTTCCGGTGTTTGGATGCTGTTGGGAAGTGTGGTTTAGAAAATATTTTGTCTTTTCCGGTGTTTGGATGGTAATGTGAAAGTGGAAGTGGAAAAGTTGACCACAAAGTTGACCGTAAAATAATATTAAAATAAAAATTAATTAAGAAAAATAAAAAATAGACTGTAATTAGAATGCAAGTGAGATTTACATGGTCAAAAAATTAACTGTTTGTACTATAATTTATTACAAATGAGATTTACATGACCACAAAATTAACTGTAGCACTTTGGAAGTGAGGAAATGGTTGTGTAAAAGAGAAAAGATAAAAGGAAAAGAGGTTTTCTTATTTTCCTTTTCCGGTGTTTGGATAGATAGGGAAGTGAGCAATTATACTTCCCTATTTCCTTACTTCCGCCCACTTCCTTGCAACCAAACAGCCCCAATATCAAAGTGCACCACTGAGTTTTCCTGTTTGCATATCTTGAATGTAAGATTTTAAACTGAACTTTAATGCGGATTAATAACCATGGATTTAGAATCAAAAATACATCTCAAGAAATTCAAATGCATAATAAAACAATAACTTATGCACCATACCTGAAGCCATTGATGAACTGAAGAAAGTAGTTGGATGATGACCTTGATCCCTTCTCTTTAATCCTGCAAGAACCCTAATGCAATGATCCTCTTCTCTCTGTCTCCTTCTCTTATCACAAACCCTAATTCTCAAAGTGATGGCCTTCTCAAAGCAAGGGAGAAGTTTGTGTCATTCACAGGAGGAGAGAAGTGAGTCTCATAATTGCAAATAATCACCCATGATAAAACCACCCATCTAGTTCCTTCATACCCCAGATGATTATTAAAACTTTACACAAATGTCACTTTAATATGGGCATCTATTATATCAGTTAACTTTAATTAGGAATCCAATAATTAACCAAGGTTAAGTGGGCCACCATGATGTGAGATTAACATTCTCCCACTTGGACCACTAACCGATTAGGTTAAAACTTTAGAAAACAAATAAAATAAAAGACTCATTTTCAAAAACATTATGACTCCATTGGATTCCATACTGAAAAACCTTGACACGTGATCACGAATTTTAAAAACAACAACTGATAAGCCCAAATATGAAATACTGTAATACTGCAATTAGCTTGGACCACCAATGCGAGTCATAGCGGTTATACAACATCCACGTCATACTCCCTTCTATGTACCACAACATTGATAACCCTTACCAATTGAGTCCATAACCAAAATGACCCCTGTAATTGTCTTGTAAAGACATTTCCTGTTTAACAAACATCCATACATAATATGTGCACACATAATTGGATAACAGGAAATACAGAAACAAACTTTTATTGCGCAATATTGTCAATTATACAAGTACCAAAACATACATTTACAGATTGCTCAAAAGACCCATTCTAACAACATGTTCCTTGAATGTCTTTGGAGGCAATCCCTTGGTCATTGGATCAGCAACCATTAAAGTGGTACTTATACTTTCAATTGACACTTTCTGTTTCTGAACTCTTTCTCTAACCACCAAGTACTTAAGTTCCATGTGTCTGGAACCATTAGAGTACTTTCCATTCTTAGAGAAGAAAACGGCTGCTGTATTGTCACAATATATCTTCAGCGGCTTGGCAATAGAGTCAACTACACCAAGTGCTGAGATAAAATTCCGTAACCATAATGCATGATTCGAGGCTTCAAAACAAGCTATGAACTCAGCCTCCATCGTGGATGAAGCAGTGATAGATTGCTTTACACTCTTCCACGAGATTGCCCCACCTGCTAGCATGAATATGAAGCCTGAAGTAGACTTCCTGCTATCTGGGCAACCAGCAAAATCTGAGTCCGAATAGCCTATCACTTCCAGCTGATCTGATCTCCTATATGTGAGCATATGGTCCTTCGTCCCCTGAAGATACCGCATTACCTTCTTAGCTAATTTCCAGTGCTCCATTCCTGGATTGCTCTGGTATCTTCCTAACATCCCAACAGCAAAACTGATATCTGGCCTGGTACAAGTATGTGCATACATCAAGCTCCCAACAGCTGACGCATACGGAACTTTCTGCATTTGACCCTTTTCTAAGTCATTTCTGGGACACTGGCTCCCACTTAATTTGTCACCCCTCATAATGGGTGCACAACTGGTTGAACACAATTCCATATGAAATCTTTCCAAGACTCGATTGATATAACCTTTCTGAGACAGTCCTAGCAATCCTCGAGATCTATCCCTGAAGATCTCTATGCCAATAACATAAGTTGCCTCACCCATATCAACCATCTGAAAGTTCTTGGTAAGATAGCTTTTAGTTTCATACAGCAGACCAATATCACTACTGGCTAACAAGATATCATCCACATACAGAACCAGAAAAATAAACTTGCTCCCACTGATCTTCAGATATATACACTGATCAACAGTGTTTTCTGTAAATCCAAAAGAGGTAATGGTATCATTAAACTTTATATACCATTGCCTGGAAGGTTGTTTAAGTCCGTATATGGATTTCTTTAATTTGCAAGCCAAGTGTTCTTGTCCTTTCTTTGCGAACCCTTCAGGTTGCTCCATGTAAATTTCCTCATCCAAATCTCCATTCAGAAAAGCTGTTTTCACATCCATTTGATGTAACTCCAAATCATAATGAGCTACAAGGGCCATAATGATTCTAAGAGAGTCCTTCTTTGATACTGGAGAGAAGGTTTCTCTATAGTCAATGCCTTCTTTCTGAGTGAAACCTTTAGCCACAAGTCTGGCCTTATATCGTTCGATATTGCCTTTAGAGTCGCGCTTGGTCTTAAAGACCCATTTACACCCGACTTTCTTACAGTTATCAGGCAATTCGACCATATCCCAGACTTTGTTATGGTCCATAGATTTCAACTCTTCATTCATAGCATCAACCCATTTACTAGAATCATTGCATTCTATGGCTTGTGAAAATGAAACTGGATCTTTATTTATCCCAATATCATAATCAGATTCCTGTAGATACACCACATAATCATCTGAAATGGCAGATCTTCTTTCCCTTTGAGATCTTCTCAAAGCTGCCGGTTGTAGTGGTTCTACAACATTTTCAATGACGATATCCTCATGGAGTGGTGAACCAATATCATTATGTTGTTCTGGTATCTCAGCTTGATGATCAAGCTGAGGGACAATAATTTCTCTTGAAGGAAAGGGTATTGGGATATTTACCCTTACCACCTCAAGATCTACCTTTCTTGGTTCATCACTCCCACTAATTTCACCATTCTCAAGGAATCTGGCATTACCAGTTTCAACAATTCTTGTACTATGGTTAGGACAATAAAATTTGTACCCCTTAGACTTTTCTGGATAACCAATGAAATACCCAGATATTGTTCTTGAGTCTAATTTCTTTTCTTGTGGATTATATATTCTAGCCTCTGCTGGACAACCCCAAACATGTAAATGTCTTAAACTAGGTTTCCTACCAGTCCACAACTCGAAAGGAGTTGTTGGGACTGCCTTACTAGGAACCCTGTTCAAGATATACATAGCAGTCTTTAAGGCTTCATTCCACAATGAATTAGGTACATTAGAGAAGCTCATCATGCTCCTAACCATATCCATAAGTGTTCGATTTCGCCTTTCAGCAACACCATTCTGCTGAGGCGTACCTGGCATTGTGTATTGAGCACAAATACCATGCTTTTCTAGAAATTTGGCAAATGGGCCAGGATGTTGTCCTGACTCATCATATCTACCATAAAATTCACCACCTCGATCTGATCTTATGATTTTAACTTTTCTATCTAATTGTCTCTCGACTTCTGTAATGAACACCTCAAGGATGTCAACAGCCTGAGACTTTTCATGAATTAGATACACATAACCATAACGTGACAGATCATCTATAAAGGTAATGAAGTATCTCTCTCCCGTAAAACATGGAATGGAGAGTGGTCCGCAAATATCTGTATGAATTATTTCAAGAAGCTCTTTACTTCTTGTGGCACCTTTCTTGGTGTGTTTGGTTTGCTTTTCTTTTATGCAATCCACACACACACCAAAATCAGTAAAGTCTAGGTTATCCAAAATCCCATTCTTCACTAATCTTTCAATTCTATCCCTGGAGATATGCCCCAGTCGTCTATGCCACAAGATAGAGGAATTTTCATTAATTAAGCCACGTTTAATACCAACATTCGAATGCAGAGATAAAAGAGATTGTGCAAACTCATCATTCAATGAAATTTTATATAAACCATCACATAAAATTCCGTGTCCAACCGACATTGAATTATACATTAAACTGAGTTTTCCACAACTGAATAAAACAGAATATCCAACATCTAATTTGGATAATGACATTAAGTTCCTAGAAATCGAAGGTACATAAAAAGTATCTTCAAGATTTATCTGATGACCCGTCTCTAAGAGTAGTCGGTAAATACCAACAGCCTCGACCTCCACTTTGAGACGGTTCCCCATAAAGACAAATCTCTCACTTTCCTTCGGTTTCCGGGTTGTAAGGAATCCCTGCATTGAATTAGTTATGTGAGTTGTGGCTCCAGAGTCAATCCACCAAGTATTAGAAGGAACTTCAGCAAGATTTGATTCATAACATACAAAAGAAAGATTTATACCTTTCTTTTTAAACCAAGCCTTCCTCTTGTTGCAGTCCTTCTTCACATGTCCTTTTCTGCCACAGAAGTAGCATTTGACAGTGAAGACCTTTCCATGACCCTGGCTACTTTCCCCATGGTCATTCCCTTTCTTTGGTGGAAACCTCTTACCTCTTCCATATTTACCTTTCTTATGGATAGCTCCTTGAGATACTGCCAACACTGAGTGATGCCCTTCTTGCCTCAGTCTCACTTCCTCTTGTACACACATACCAGTCAGCTCATTCAGATTCCACTTATCCTTATGAGTATTATAGTGGATCTTGAATGGCCCGAACTGAGGAGGAAGTGAGTTGAGGATGAACTGTACTAAGAAGGATTCATCCACTTTCATTCCCAGTGATCCTAACTTCGCAGCCTTATCAGTCATATTTAGAATGTGTTGTTGAACTCCTCTACTACCATCATATTTCATGGTAGTCAGTTCAGCCATAAGGGTGCCAGCTAATGACTTATCTGCAGACTTAAATCGGTCTTTAACAACAGTTAAAAGTTCAGATGCACTAGTAGTATGTGAAAGTGAAGTCTTGATGTTATTGGCAATGGTCATCTTGATGAACATGAGACTGAGTCTATTCGACCTTTCCCAAGCTTTGGCATGGCTAACCTGGTCTGCAGTGCTTTCAGCAGTCACTTCATCAGGTTTCTCTACTAAAAGAGCCATGTCTAGGTCCAGTACACCCAGTGTGAATTGGACATGCTCAAACCACTCAGAGAAGTTTGTACCATCCAGGGCTGGAATGCTAGTGGCATGAGTGTGAAGGGAAGTAGGGACGTTCACTGAAACATAATAGGACAAGCTCACATTAAGGCCATCGAATCAATACAAAATTTAAATTTAATTAAGATGAACTATTGATATCACTTTGATTTCTCCTTTGGGCGAAACCTAAGCATATCTAGTGTTCACTCTTTAGGTGAGAACTTTTATCACCTATGTAGGTCTAATATAATTTATGTCACTTAGAGACCTTTGGGTATCCAATTCCACACCACTAAGTTACATAAATTACACTACCCTATCCGGTTCATAATTATTTGAAAGAGACTTTCCTTTGGGCCAGTCCCAATCTCCTAACTAGAACCGCCATCGAGAATATTATTGTCTTTAATGTCACCCTTATTGACAAGTCTTTTATGTAGTTGTATATTCATAAGGCTTACTAATATAGGTCACTTTGGCAACTACTAAATCAATAAACCGTATGAATACAAAACTAACCAATAATATTCTCTAACCTTTTATTTGAGTAATACTATAATACTATAATGCTTACGAAGGTGGTGTCGGGAGTGAAGTTTGCACATTGCAAAGCTTTGCTCCATGTATTTCAGGTGATTTGAGCTTGCTGAAGCTCATTTGGGTGTACTACGGACGGCTTGATCCCTTGGGCAGGGGTACGTAGGCAACCATGTTGGTGCAGCCGCTATTGAGTCGGTGTTCGGCTCAGATTTGGAAATCTTTACCGAGGTGGAGAATTGTTGGAAAGAGAGGATATTGCCAAGAAGCTGACAGGATTGCCGCTGACAGGATTGCCAAGTGTTGTCGAAGATCGCCAGGGAAGTCGATGACGAAAGGCAAAGGGGACAGCAGCAGGAAATAGAAGCTGCAGCAGAAAATCAGGAAGGTCGGTCGACCGGTCCGGTCGACCGACATGCACAGCATGCGCGGGGTCCTAGGCGGTCGATCGGCCGGTCGACCGAAATACCCTGACTGCAAGACCCAAACTCTCTGTTAATTTCGGTCGACCGGCCAGTCGACCGGAGAGGAGGTCGGTCGACCAGCCGGTCGACCGACGGTCGGGTTTGGGCGAAAATCTGCTGCTCCGCAAATCTGGGTATTTAAACCTAATGTTGTTTTCTAGGGTTGACAACCTGCGAAAAAGAATTAGCAAGGAGCTCTCTTGCATTCAAAGAGGCTTATAGCTATTGTAAGTATCTTCCAAGTAATTAATCTCTTCTTTTGATTGCCCCGAGGACGTAGGCATTGAGGCCGAACCTCGTCAGATCGTGTGTTTGCGATTTGTGTGTTCTTCTCTTGCTTGTTGGGTGTTCTTTGTTCTTGGAGATCTGTGAGATTCTCTATTGGTTGTTGTCATTGGCGCACAACACTCCTGATACGCTCTCCCCCAACCTTGTTTGCGTCATTGTTGCTAGTGAGCTCATGCGACAAACGAGATGTAAGGAGCTCGACATGGTTGGCTCATTTAGGCATATACCTAAAACTTACTACCAACCACCAATAAGATTAGAGCTTTGAAATCTGGCTTCAGAGTGGGGGCTTGCATTTGCACCCAAATGTGCCATATGCAAGGGGCCCCTTGGCTCACTTCATTCCTAATTAATTCCTTCCTCAAGGAATAACTTGTGGCGTAACCTCAAAGAGGCTTGCAATACTTCATTCTTGATTTATTTAACCTTCAGTCAGAATCCTACGGTGCCACCACAATATTAGGTCCATATGGGGGTTAAAACTGTTGGGATTTGGGTCGAACAAATAGTCCCACATCGGCTAGACGTGGGGATGGTCTTGGGTTTATAAGGATTTGGGCAACTCCACCTAACAGACTAGTATTTTGGGATGGTGCCCCGAGTTCTTCAAGTGGTATCAGAGCCATGCCCCGAACTTAGTCGTGTGTGTGGGTGATGTTCGACGGTTTAGATCCCCCCAATGGCGCAAAAGGCACAATGGGCCTGCCCACCCCACTTGCGCAAAAGGCGCAATAGGTCCCTGTGAAGCTAATGTTTGGCTCTCGAGAAATTTGACAGTGGTGCTACTTCGTGCCCTCTACCACGCGGTGTAGAGGAGTGACCGACTGTAGTGCTTCACATAAGGCGTGCCTCAGCTCCCACGCAGTGATGAGCTTGCAGGGAGACTCTTTGTTCGAGGGGGGATTGTTGGGATTTGGGTCGAACAAATAGTCCCACATCGGCTAGATGTGGGGATGGTCTTGTACCACGCGGTGTAGAGGAGTGACCTGACCGACTGCAGTGCTTCACATAAGGCGTGCCTCAGCTCCCACGCAGTGATGAGCTTGCAGGGAGACTCTTTGTTCGAGGGTGGATTGTTGGGATTTGAGTCGAACAAATAGTCCCACATCGGCTAGATGTGGGGATGGTCTTGGGTTTATAAGGATTTGTGCAACTCCACCTAACAGACTAGTCTTCTGGGATCTGGGATGGTGCCCCGAGTCCTTCAAAAACCCTATAAAAATATTGGAATAATTCCAAGATAATGTACAATGCAAATCCTAACTTAAACCCTAAACCCTTTTCTGAAGTGACCAACCTATCGTTGATCTACCATATATGATAGCCAAATATCCCAAAGAACAAGGTATCTTACAATTTATCATTCTCTTCTTGCTCAGCATATATTTCTTTAGAGATCTCCAAAGGCACAGACTTTGGCATTGGAGGGCTATTGGTCAGGTCCAAGATCCTATCTCTTGACCGAAGGCGAAAGCTCTTTCTTGCAAGCCAAGTCCATAGCTCACAGAGCAATATTTTCAGCCCAGAGTCAGATTCTACACAAACACTATTCTTGCTTATTAGTTGAATCAATCTTGGTTTCTAGTTCGAAGGGGGAACACTTGCACTACAATTCCAATAAGCACATCATACGACTCTGCAGCAAAACTATTATTCAATTGCAGATTATAAATTTCCTCAACTGGTCTCTAACACAATGTGTACACCTTAATGCCACAGCCCCCAACTACTCAATCTAGTGGCAGTTTTTGACTTGAGCAGCGGTCAGAGGAAGAAAAAAATTTTGTTGCGAGGTTCTTCATTCTTATCTAAAAGCACCAACCTGTTGAAATCTCCCCTGCTGTTATTGAACTGATCATATCTGAATTTTAAAATAAAAAAAAATCTTATACCAAGCAAAAATTTGACTATGAACCTCCTTGTGTAGAATTTTCAGAATTGACTGCTGCTATGTTTCTTGTGCTGACATTGAAGATCTCATTCTCTTGCAAGTCAGCAGGATGGCAACTACAAAGTTTCTCGTCAACTTAAGTTTCTCAATGTGGAAACTTCTATGTGACTATTCTCAGGGCTTTATGTCCTCAGCCTAGACTCTTCAAAGTTCATGACTATGTGGGAGATTTCCTCTCAGTTTTGTGCACATGAGTCAGTGGGAACGAGGGTGCGTGTCTGTTGGTCTTCAAGGTTATTTTTAAAGTCTAGTGGCCAATGGAAGATTGACAGATGATGGCCTTAATATTTTACCATTTGATGGCAAAGAGATCATGATAATAACCCTTATTCTCAAAAAATAAAGGAAGAAAAAGGGGCAAAGAAGAAGAGGAAGAAGAAGAAAATGATTGTGATAATAATGCTTGAGAAATGGGATGGCTATATTCTTCATTTCCTTTGAAGTACTAATAATAGTATCAACAATAACAAAAACAAGACGACAATAATAATAACAAGTCTTAAAGAAGCGGGATTAATGACCAACTCTTCTGCCTATCTAATTTCTTGTTTTAAACCTAGTTACACTTGAATACTATTGTGGACACCTAACAGTAGACATTTGGTTGCATTGTGATGTGGACAGGGGACTAAACAAACCGTGAAAAACACGTTATTGTGAATTAGACCACGTCAAAGATGATCTCAATATACTTAATATCTCTTTGAGGCTGCTTCCCAGTTTTGCAGGACTAAAGATGTCTTCGGTGTTCATGAAGGTTTTGTTCTTTTTCCTCCTACTAAAGCTTACAGCTTCAGGTGAAACTGACTTCACCTTCAGTGGATTCAGCAGAGCCAACTTGAGCCTCGATGGCATTGCCTCAGTCACATCTAGTGGCCTCCTCCAGCTTACCAACACCACGAGGCAGATGAAGGGCCATGCCTTCCATCCAATCCCTCTTCACTTCAAGTCTGCAGGTGGAAAGCCCCTTTCTTTCTCCACTACTTTTGTGTTCGCTATTGTCTCCGAGATCTCAGATTTTGGTGCCCATGGCATCACGTTTGCCATCTCTCGCACCACTGACCTCTCGACTGCTCTCCCAGGCCAGTACTTTGGCCTATTCAATGGAAATAATAATGGAAACACAAGCAATCACATCTTTGCTGTTGAGCTTGACACCATCCAGAATTTGGAAGTCCAAGATATCGATGACAACCATGTTGGAGTTGATATCAACAGTGTGGTGTCCAACAAGTCACATACTGCCGGTTACTACGAGGATAATACTGGTTTGTTCAAGAACTTAACTCTGATCAGTGGCCAGCCAATGCAAGCATGGGTAGATTTCGATGGTGAAGAGATGGAACTCAATGTCACCTTGTCTCCAATACAAATGCCTAAACCAAATAGGCCACTTTTATCCTCTACCTTCAATCTCACTAGCCTGATGCTGGACTCTATGTATGTTGGGTTCTCTTCAGCCACTGGTTCTCTTCATACTTCCCATTACATTCTCGGGTGGAGTTTCAAGATGAACGGGACAGCTGAGCCACTCGATTATGCAAAGCTTCCTTCTCTCCCTGTTGCTAACAACAAAGGCAATTCAAAGGTTTTGATGATATGGTTGCCCATAGCTTTGTTTTCATTGGTTCTATTAGCTGTTGTTGTCACTCTGCTTATAGTAAGGAGGAAGAAATATGCTGAGCTACTCGAAGATTGGGAGCTCGAATATGGTCCTTGTCGGTTCTCATACAAAGATTTGTTTCAAGCAACAAATGGATTCAAGGAGTTGTTGGGGTCTGGAGGCTTTGGTAGAGTCTACAAAGGGGTGTTGCCTACTTCCAAGTTTGAGATTGCAGTTAAGAAAGTCTCCCATGAATCAAGACAAGGAATGAAAGCTTTTGTGGCCGAAATTGTTAGCATTGGCCAGATGCGCCACCGAAACCTTGTGCAGCTCTTGGGCTACTGCCGGCGCAAAGGGGAGCTCCTTTTGGTCTACGATTTCATGCCCAATTGTAGTCTTGACAGGTTCTTATATGACCGAACGAAGCCCACCCTAACTTGGGCCAAAGGTTTCGAATCATCAAAGGAGTAGCGTCAGGTCTGTTATACTTGCACGAGGACTGGGAACAGGTTGTAGTCCACAGGGATATCAAGGCAAGCAATGTGCTCCTGGATAGTGAACTGAATGGGAGGCTTGGAGATTTCGGGCTTGCCAGATTGTATGATCACGGGACTGATCCTCAGACCACACATATTGTCGGAACTAGGGGCTATCTTGCACCGAACTCACTAGAACTGGAAAAGCAACAACCGCGACTGATGTTTTTGCTTTCGGCGCCTTCCTTCTTGAGGTGGCTTGTGGGAGGAGGCCGGTTGAGTTCCATGCACGAGGGGAGCAGCAGCTTCTGAAGGACTGGGTGCTCGCGAGCTGGCAAAGGGGATTACCGCTTGAAACAGTAGACGCGAGATTGAGAGAAGAATACTGTGCCTACGAAGTGAACTTAGTCTTGAAGCTTGGCTTGCTATGTTTGAATCCAAATCCAGCAGGTAGGCCGAGTATGCGACAGGTTGCGCAGTTCCTGGAGGGGGGTGCGCCTCTCCCTGAGCTGCCGCCAACTTATCTAAGTTTTAGTACTCTGTCACCGTTCCACAATGAAGGCGATGGTTATGTCAATTCGTCCTCCTGGTCGATGTCCAGTTTTTCTAGCCTCTCGGGTCGATGATGGTTTTATAGGCAAAATGTGTGCTTGCTCGAAAGCAAGGTTTATTGTGTACTCAACTGCTATGCTTCATTCGATTTCTTAGCAAAATTGGTGTTTTTTTTGCTTTAGCTAGCAAGAGTTCTGGGTTCAGTGAATGGTGAAATGAGTATTGTATGAGAAAGTGATTAAATCGTGTTAGATTCTTATTGTTTATGTCATTGATATATTGATGGTGGTTATTACCAAAAGATTAGGAAATGATTTGTTGTTTTTAAATTGCTTGCTCATAGGCTTCGGAATTGTGCACTCCATTTCCCTTTGCTTTGCACAGGTAGATGTAATGCTCCAGATTCTGAAACTTGCAGTAGATTTTATCCAGTTCTTTCATTGAGGCAAGTCTGCACCCTTTTGATTTTTGTTAGGTACTGAAATGGACAAGTAATATATTTGTGATGGTTGGAGATGAAAATATTATCGTTTTATACAGTGATCATGAGATAGACTAGATTAATGTAGGTAATATGGTGATGTTTCATTGATGTTCAATCTGTACTCTTCCAAAGTTTAGGAATATTTAGCTTGTTGGAATCACAGCAATAGAGAACAACAACGCCAGAGAATAGTCACCAAATATGAACAAGCATACTGTTTGGTCGTAAAAATGCGAAGTAAAATTTTTATTGATTGCAATGAAGATTACAACGGATGAGATCCGATTACAAAAGAGGGGAGGATTTTTGTGTTGGTATTCTGCTTAACAGGAATCAATCTGACAACTAATCAAGATCACTGAGATATCAACAATCTAACTGGCCAGGTCGGCAAATATCAGGTGGGAGGTTTTCCGTTCAATAGAACGTTCCTTAATTTAAGAATCACCTTTCAATTTCCTTCCTTGGTTAAACACCAATTATACTGAATCTAAATCAGTCACGATATACTGTTAAAGTATATCCCCTGTATAAAGGACTTAATCCACTTATACAGTATTTGAAGTGTGGTACGCTTAGAGCGAATCTCCTTAAGACAATTACGTCCCCCGCACTGGTGCTAACGGGATAATGGACGCTGGTCTCCCAAGATACAACACTCCTTCACGGTATTTGGATAGCACTACCAAATCACCGTACGGTCGAACCGTAGTCAACCAGTTCCTTCACAGGATCGTTGAAGCAGCGATACAAGGACAAATTTCGGATGAATATTTGCCTTTACTTTGGAGTAGCACCCACTGTTGAGGACGATGGAAGGTTGAAGAATATTCTTCTTCAGAAGTACCAGATTCAGACAACAATTCTATAAAAAGAATCTGTTGAATTTTCTGATTCCTCTTTCAAAACGAATTTTGCAGAATCTTCTTTGGAAGTCGCTTCGGAAATCGAGTTACAGATTTCCCACTTCCCTTTTGGAAGTCACTTCACTTCAGAACTCTACTTCTTAGTTCAGAACGCAGACTTGCTTCTGCTTCAGAACTTAGATAGAAAGAGAGAGAGAGTTATTTGCTCTTGGTGTTGTAGTTGTGTGTTTAATTGAGAATTTGGAGCCCTTTATATAGCCTTCCAGGAGGGACAAACAGGTTCGAACCCAAACGAAAGGTTGCAACCTTTCGACCCAACAGTCATGACTGTTGGCTGTCCAATTGGTTTGCAACCTTTGGCAGTCAACTGGCTTGTTCGCAACCGTTGGCAGTCCAACAGGTACGCAACCGTTGGCGGGAGCGGGTCTGGTTCGCAACCTTTGGCAATCCAACAGGTTCGCAACTGTTGGCGGGAGGGGGCCCTTGGGACCTGATTCAAAAAGAAGCAGGCCAAGACCCGAACCCGAACCCAAGCCCAAGCCCGGACCCGAGCCCGAGCCCGAGCCCGGCCCGGCTCCGGCGCCGGCTGCCGCCAGCGGCGGCGCGCGCACGCACGCATGCATGTGCGAGCATAGTTCCCTCCTTTTCGCGCGTGAAAACTCCAAGTACCCAAAGGGCACGCCCTATGTTCTCAATTTTCTCTATTTATACACCACAAGCTTTCATCCCATGGCCAATGTAGGACTAAATGCTTTTAGCTACCTTTAGTCCCGTTTTGGCTTTGAATTAGGCAATCTTTGGACTTGAATATCTCATTCATTCGAAGTCGGAATTGAACATGTGAATATACCACGTTCATCCCCAATGGAAGGAGAACACACTCCAACCATCATCCAGTTGATTTGATCAACGGATCTCGCCATAATTCAACTCGAAGATTCATACTTATATATTCTTCAATTCCAACAATCCCCCACAATGAATGGAGATTCAAGGAAATGACACACAAAGAGACTGACTTTATTGTGAAAGGTACTTGAGAAAAGAAACTGCATAAGGATAGGTGAACTAGGTCTTGAACCTTCCATAGCGAGAGCTTTATCAGACTTACTGGCTAATCAGTGAACTAGGTCTTGAACTGTTAGCCGTTAGTGTAAGCCAAGTCAACAAGCTTCACACAGTGACTTTCCAAATCAACTTTGGTTCTCAGTTGTGTCCGTTTTGGCCCTGGACATTCTTGGTTTCAGAGAGTATCTTTAGGGAATAACAGCCTCCATAGAAATTCCCAAAGAGCCGACCCAACTCTATACTCACATAGGTGATAGACCTATTAAGAGTAGTCTACTCTACTCCACTTGTTTAGTAACAAGATATAGGCATCATTAAAAGCATTAAGTTTATCCTTAATCCACTTGTAGAAAAGCACTTATGTGCACCTTAGGAATGGATTGGAGTCAAGCTCCCAAGTGCTTACTTGCTGAGTCAATCATAACTAGTTTTTCCTCTTGAACTTAGTCCGTGGGATCTCCAGTCGCTAAGTGAGGTTTCCATTAAGCTGACTCGGTAAGGTTAGGCTTTTAGACCCATTCCCCTCGATGCGCAGTTTATACGCTCTCCACTTAAACCTTTAGTAAGCGGATCCGCTAAATTATCCTTTGACGATACAAAGTCAATAGAGATAATTCCATTTGAGAGCAACTGCTTCACGGTATTATGTCTACGACGAATATGTCTAGACTTACCATTGTATATAACATTTTGTGCCCTAGATATAGTTGCTTGATTATCGCAGTGTATACATATAGCGGGCACTGGCTTTTGCCATAATGGTATATCTTCTAAGAATTGTCGAAGCCATTCTGCTTCTTCTCCAGCCTTATTTAAGGCTATGAATTCCGATTCCATAGTGGAACGGGCAATACATGTTTTCTTAGAAGACTTCCATGATACCGCTGCTCTTGCTAGAGTAAATACGTATCCGCTAGTTGATTTTGATTCCTCAGAATCTGCAATCCAATTAGCATCACTGTATCCTTCCAGTACAGGTGGATACTGTCCATATCTCAAGGCATATTCCTTGGTATGTGATACGTAACCCAATACTCGTAGTAGAGCGGTCCAATATAGATCACTAGGATTGCTAGTGTATCTACTTAACTTGCTTACAGCATAAGCAATATCGGGTCTAGTGCAATTCATCAAATACATTAGACTTCCGATAATCTGAGAATACTCCAACTGGCGTATTCCAGTTCCTGTATTCTTATGAAGGTGGACGTGTGGGAGAAAAGGATTTGTATTCTCCTTTATCCCATGATCCTTGAATCTTTCTATCATCTTATCCAAATAGTGAGATTGAGATAGACTGATTCCATCTGGTATTCTGGTGATTTTAATTCCTAAAATTACATCAGCAACCCCCAGATCCTTCATATCAAAACTGTTGGATAACATTCTTTTAGTGGACTTAATAATCTCAATATTAGTCCCAAGTATCAACATGTCGTCTACATAAAGACAAACAATGATACATGCATTTCCAACTATTTTAGTGTACACACACTTATCGCGTTCATTGATAGTGAATCCATCTTTGATCATGACACTATCAAATTTCTCATGCCATTGTTTTGGAGCCTGCTTTAAACCGTATAAGGATTTTACCAATTTACACACCTTGTGTTCTTGGCCCTTGACTTTAAATCCTTCAGGTTGCTCCATATATATCTTTTCATTTGATTCACCATTTAAGAATGCAGCCTTGACATCCATTTGATGGATATCTAAGTTGTGCAATACTGCAATTGCAATTAACATCCGAATGGACGTTATTCTTGTTACTGGTGAATAAGTATCGAAGTAGTCAAGTCCTTCTTTTTGTCGATAACCCTTAGCTACTAATCTAGCCTTGTACTTATCGATAGATCCATCGGGTTTTAATTTTTATTTGAAAATCCACTTACACCCAATTGGTTTACTTCCAGGAGGCAAGTTTACCAATTCCCAAGTATGATTACTTAGTATGGATTCTATTTCGCTATTTATAGCTTCTTTCCACATTTGTGCTTCTGGGGTTGACATAGCCTCTTTAAATGTTTGAGGCTCGCTTTCAATAGCGTATGCTATGAAATCTGGACCAAAAGATTTTGAGATTCTAGATCTCTGACTTCTTCTTGGTTCAATTTTCGCATTAACATTTCGTTCCTCGGGGCTTTCGTCCCTGAACGCCATCTCGTGTGTTCTTTTCCCAGAAGTCTTATCTGCTTCCCGTTTGTACGAAAAGATGTCTTCAAAGAACACAGCATCTCGAGATTCGATAATCATGTTTACATGAATATCTGGTATCTCTGATTTATGAACCAGAAATCTGTAGGCACTACTATTCAAGGCATAGCCTATTAATATGCAGTCCATAGTTTTTACTCCCAACTTAGTCTTTTTAGGTAATGGTGCTAGCACCTTTGCAAGGCACCCCCACATTTTGAGGTAATGGTAGGAAGGTGTCCTTCCATGCCATAACTCGAATGGTATAAGACCAAGTTTCTTGTGGGGTACTCTATTTAGAATATAATTTGCAGTTAATAGAGCTTCCCCCCACAAGTTCTGCGGAGCTCCAGAACTTACGAGCATGAAATTAACCATCTCCTTCAAAGTTCTGTTCTTCCGTTCAGCAATTCCATTCTGCTGAGGAGTGTATGGTGCTGTAGTTTGATGGATTATACCAAAATTAGCACATAACTCACTAAAATCATTTGATTCATATTCTCCGCCTCTATCGGATTTTAGAATCTTGATTTTCTTGTTGAGTTGATTCTCAACTTCGGCCTTATATGTTATAAACATATTTATTGCCTCATCCTTACTGTTTAAAAGATACACATAACAGTATCTTGTACAGTCATCAATAAAAGTAATGAAATACTTTTTACCGCCTCTAGTTGGCATAAACTTCAAGTCACACAGATCGCTATGAATTAACCCTAAAGGTTCTGTATTTCGATCTATTGAGTGAAATGAATTTTTCGCCAACTTGGCCTCAATACAAACCTCACACTTGCGAATTTCTTCCAAGTTGAGTTTAGGAATATATCTCAGATTAGACAAGTTCTTCAATGACTTGTAATTTACAAGCCCTAATCTAGCATGCCACAAAATAGGAGACTCAAGCAAATAAACAGAAGATTTTCCTTTATTTATAAGCTTAGGGTACAAATACACAGACTTTTTATCAACCACTGCAACATTGGCTTTAAAAAGTCCATCAACAAGATAACCCTTTCCCACATACATCCCTCCCTTAGTAAGTACAAATTTATCAGATTCAGATACCATTCTAAATCCTTTCTTACTAAGTATTGATCCGGAGATCAAATCTTACGGATGTCTGGAACATGAAGCACATCGTTAAGAGTAAGCTCTTTCCCCGATGTCCACTTAAGGATGACCTTGCCCTTTCCTTCAACTTTGAGGAAGCTGAATTACCCATGAATAGTTGCTCATCTTGCTCTAGCCTTTGATATTCTGAGAATAACAATTTCTCAGAGCAGATGTGCCGAGTAGCCCCAGTGTCTACCCACCAATCCTTATTGTTGGTTGTCAGATTCACTTCTGACACCACAGCTGAAAGGCTTGGCGACTCATGGTCGGTCAAGTTTGCCTGTGGATGGCTCTTCTTGTTCTTTTTGAGAAGGCTGCGATATTCATTCGCCTTATGCCCTTCTTTATTGCAGATGTAGCAGGTTCCCTTGAAGCACATATTCTTGCCTTCTTGGACCTTGCCTTTGTACCCCTGGGAAGTCTTCTTCCGCTTTAAGCCTTTGAAAGTAGACGCTTTCCCTTTTGAGTCTTCGATCACATTGGCTTTTGCTTCGTAGGAGTTCTTACTGCTCCTTTTTCTCGGACTTTCTATTGTCCTCCTCAATTCGAAGCCTCACAATGAGATCTTCCAACTTCAACTCCTTTCGCTTGTGCTTTAGGTAGTTCTTGAAATCTCTCCATGCAGGTGGGAGTTTCTCCACGATAGTAGCAACCTGAAAAGTTTCAGGTAGGATCATACCTTCAGCTTCTATCTCGTGCAAGATAAGTTGGAACTCTTGCACCTGACTGATTACAGTCTTGCTGTCCACCATTTTGTACTCCAGAAATTGTCCTACGACGAACTTCTTGGTACCAGCATCCTCAGTCTTGTACTTCTTGTCAAGACTGGCCCATAACTTCTTTGCCGTTGTGATAGGACTGTAGACATTGTAAAGAGAGTCATCCAGTCCATTTAAAACATAATTTCGGCAAAGGAAGTCACATTGAGTCCATGCATCAGTTGCAGGCTCTGGTGGATCTTCTTGCAGGAATCTGGCCAGATGAAGAGTGGTCAAGTAGAAGAGCATCTTCTGTTGCCACCTCTTGAATTCTGTGCCATCAAATTTTCCTGACTTCTCCGGCTTCGGGTTAGGAAGTGGAGTAGGCATCAATGCTTGTAGCTGCATGTTTGGTGCCTTGCTAGAGCTATCTTGATTAGTCTCAGACATCTTCTGCAAGTTCAAGCAGAACAGAAGTAAGAAACGTTAATTGTCTTAAGATTGTTGGTATTTTGCTTAACAGGAATCAATATGACAACTAATCAAGATCACTGAGATATCAACAATCTAATTGGCCAGGTCGGCAAATATCAGGTGGGAGGTTTTCCGTTCAATAGAACGTTCCTTAATTTAAGAACCACCTTTCAATTTCCTTCCTTGGTTAAACACCAATTAGACTGAATCTAAATCAGTCATGATATACTGTTAAAGTATATCCCCTGTATAAAGGACTTAATCCACTTATACAGTATTTGGAGTGAGGTACGCTTAGAGCGAATCTCCTTAAGACAATTACGTCCCCCGCACTGGTGCTAACGGGAAATGGACGCTGGTCTCCCAACACTCCTTCACGATATTTGGATAGCACTACCAAATCACCGTACGGTCGAACCGTAGTCAACCAGTACCTTCACAGGATCGTTGAAGCAGCGGTACAAGGACAAATTTCGGATGAATATTTGCCTTTACTTTGGAGTAGCACCCACTGTTGAGGACGATGGAAGGTTGAAGAATATCTTCTTCAGAAGTACCAGATTCAGACAACAATTCTATAAAAAGAATCTGTTGAATTTTCTGATTCCTCTTTCAAACGAATTTTGCAGAATCTTCTTTGGAAGTCGCTTTGGAAACCGAGTTACGGATTTCCCACTTCCCTTTTGGAAGTCACTTCACTTCAGAACTCTACTTCTTAGTTCAGAACGCAGACTTGCTTCTGCTTCAGAACTTAGACAGAAAGAGAGAGAGAGAGAGAGTTATTTGCTCTTGGTGTTGTAGTTGTGTGTTTAATTGAGAATTTGGAGCCCTTTATATAGCCTTCCAGGAGGGGCAAACAGGTTCGAACCCAAACGAAAGGTTGCAACCTTTCGACCCAACAATCATGACTGTTGGCTGTCCAATTGGTTTGCAACCTTTGGCAGTCAACTGGCTGGTTCGCAACCGTTGGCAGTCCAACAGGTACGCAATCGTTGGCGGGAGCGGGTCTGGTTCGCAACCTTTGGCAGTCCAACAGGTTCGCAACTATTGGCGGGAGGGGGCCCTTGGGACCTGATTCAAAAAGAACAAGGCCAAGACCCGAACCCGAACCCGAGCCCGGCCCGGCTCCGGTGCCGGCGCCGGCCGGCCGCCGCCAGCGGCGGCGCGCGCGCACGCATGCATGTGCGAGCATATTTCCCTCCTTTTCGCGCGCGAAAACTCCAAGTACCCAAAGGGCACGCCCTATGTTCTCAATTTTCTCTATTTATACACCACAAGCTTCCATCCCATGGCCAATGTGGGACTTAATGCTTTTAGCTACATTTAGTCCCGTTTTGGCTTTGAATTAGGCAATCTTTGGACTTGAATATCTCATTCATTCGAAGTCGGAATTGAACATGTGAATATACCACGTTCATCCCCAATGGAAGGAGAACACACTCCAACCATCATCCAGTTGATTTGATCAACGGATCTCGCCATAATTCAACTCGAAGATTCATACTTATATATTCTTCAATTCCAACATTTTGAACCTCCATTTTGTTTAAAGTTAGGTTTTTCGTGTGGTGATAGAGAGTGAATGTTGTTCTCCGTTGACCGGCTTAAATTTGCAAGATCACTCCACTTGGTCATGGTAAGTGTTGGAATTCTCTTTTTAAAGAAAAATATTCTTTCTCTCTCTCTCTCTCTCTCTCTCTCTCTCTCTCTCTCTCTCTCTCGAACGCTCAAAGCCTCTGAACTTTGCAGTTGTTTTGCTCTTTTTGAAAAAAAAAAGATCTCCCTTTTCAATATCTTCCATCGCTATTTATAAGGGTGTTCAGAAGTAAAATTGTCCCCTAGAGTTCCTCCATAATTATGATTAACTCCCCACATTATATGGGTGTTAATTTACCCAGTAATGAGGCAGTTACAACGCAAACGCGACTCTCGTGGGTTTTGTTCTGTTGTTGAAACGCGGGGCTCGCAGGCTCGCGTTTGAGTTGAGACGCAAAGTTGTCTGAGGTCCGCGTTTGAGCTCCGTGTTTGAGTTGAACGCGACTCTGGTTGAGATCCTTAATTGAACTGAAACACAAGCTTGATTGAGCTCCGCGTTTGAATTAGAACATAGGCTTGGTTGAGCTTCGCGTTTTGAAGGGAAACGCTGGACAGACTCAGGTTCGTGTTTGCCATTCGACGTGAGGTTCGCGTTTGAATGAAAAGTGACCTTCGCGTTTGAATGAAACGTGAGGTCCGCATCCAAGGACTTATCTTTAGTGATTTTTAGACAGTCTATAGAACCCCTTCCAAAGTTTTCGAAATTCCATGGCTGACTGAGACAGATTTTGAAATATTTTAGACTTCGTGTTGATTTAGATTCCATGATTGGATTGGCAATCTTTCGAGATGTCCTGAGCTTGATCTTTTCTGAATTTTGGTCTTCGTGAATATAATTATTAAACTGATTTAAGCCTCCAGGGCAGATATTTGTGAGTAAAATCGATCCCACCGGATCACTCGGTACCGCAACACCTACAACGAGTTCATACTAGAACTCCTTGAACTCACTAGTCCCTCTCTTGTTCCCGCAAGAATTATACACGCAAGCACACTAGCTTGCCGAGGCCGCACCTCTACACCGAGCTCCCACAAGAACTCGAAACAATGCGAACCCGCAAGTTCGCCTCCTCAAATACAAAGATGAACACGTTGGTGATCTCAACACTTTGATCACCTAAAACTCTCTCACAACAAAGATCTCTATAGGATTGATGTAACAATGGATAGCTCAAGTATGTGTGAGAAAAATTTGGATAGAATTTGTGGTGAAAAACTCAAGAAATCTTTTTTTTAAAATACTCTTGAAAAACTCTTCTTTTGTTATGGAAGTATTTGACTCTAAAATAAGTGGAGATAAATACTTAAAAAGGCAGGAAAAACTAGCTTGAAACCCCACTTAAATCTTGTAAAAAACAGCCCAAAACAGCCCCATATAAATAGGCTCCAAAACTAGCCGTTGGGGACAACTCAGCGAACTTTCTGCTGTCGGTCGACCGCCCGGTCGACCGGCCAACGGTCAGATTTTTGACCGTTATGCCATCAATCGACCGGCCGATCGACCGAGGTCTGGATAAAGAGAGCAGAAGCTCTCTACCGGTCGACCGCCCGGTCGACCGGCACCAGATCAAGATAGCAGAACCTTCTGGCGGTCGACCGGGTCGGTCGACCGCCCCTCAAGCCAAACAAGGCTATGCACGTTTGTGCACATCAGTCGACCTCCCGGTTGACCGACCTCTGGCTCGGTCGACTATGCGGTCCACCGGCAGAACGCCAGAAAACAGGATTTTAAGGATTAAAATTTGGTCTTTTTATCTTCAATAAAATCCCATAAATTCTCATAAATTCTATAAAAATAAGTTCATTGATATACTTTGATATACAAACATGTTTGATTAAAAATCAAAACATATTACCTATATTTTGAATTATTTTTGTAATATAGAAGTTTTACCTTAAACAAAAACCTGTATTTTTCAAAAGCGATTTTTTTCAAAACTTTTCCAAATACAAAAACAAGATATTCTAAACACTTTTGAGGCTTAGTGTATATGGATATGATCCACTATACATATATGATAAATTATCTATGTTTTTGACAATATGCTCTAAATAAGTTTTGATAAAACACATGCATATTTTGAAGCTCAAAAACCAAACCGGTATTTTTCAAAACAAAACTCTTTTATGAAAACACATATAAATCTTGTGTGTGAGTGTGTATAAACTTGAGCAATCCACCAACTAATCTATCATTTATATTTTATCTAAAAATAAAATCTTGACACTTACGAACATGACACAAGTCTTCTTGGAAATCTTTTCTTTGAAAATCTTCTCATTTTTGGCTTGGTCAAAACCTTGATCCACTGAGCTAGACTCCTCTTGAGTACTTGATGCAATCTTAATGCGCAAGCTCTTGAATCAACATGTGCTAGCTCCAAAAATTGACTTTAAATTCTTTGTTGAAGCTAAACACCAACTAAGATCTTGATCAAATATCTGAGACTAATTAAACAAAAGATCATTAGTACTATAACTACATGAGTTAATCATTATCAAAACTAGAGCAATGGGCCTTCGGACCAACAGTGTTAACTTGATTATAAGAAGAGTGACAAAGCTAAAAGTGAAGTTTTTAACTTTGTCATTTCTTCAATGTTGACATCATTCAATTATAATGTCATCAATGTTCGGTCAGCTAGGCATCGATCGATCGTGACGTGATCCATTGAATGAGAAAGCTTTTCTTTAGTGATCTTCCAAACATCTTGGATCTCAAACCCTAATCTATCTAATTGATCAGGGTGAAGTCTTCATCAGAAGTGCAGTGTTAACTTGATCATGAAAGGAGTGACAATACTAAAATTGAAGTCTCTAACTTTGTTATTCTTTCGATGTTGACATCATGCATCATAAAGTTACCAGTGTTCGGTAGGCTCTATCGATCAACCGTGATATAATCCGTTGAATGAGAAAGCTTTTCTTTGGCGCTCTCCCAAGCATCTTGGATCTCAAACCCTAATCCATCTGATTGATCAGGGTGAATCTTCGATCAGAGGTGCAATATTAACTTGATCATGAGAAGTATCCATCTAAGGATAGTATTTCTTCAGGAATATGCCGTTGATCAGCATCATGAGCGTATCGCCATCTGGAGTTATAAGGCTGTATGCTCCATTTAAGTAGACTAACTCTATTACAAATAGTCATTTCCATTTGAGTTGAAATTTTCCTTACGTCTTACGTGTCATAACCATGGGTCTTCTGACAGCTAAGACAAGGTCGCCTTTCTTGAAAATCCATTCTCTGAATTTCTGATTGAAGGCTCTTGAAATCTGAGCTTGATAGAGCTCGATTTGTTGTTGAGCTTGCAGACATTTATCGTCCAAAACTTCTAGCTTCTGGAATAGCAATCGATGCTTCTCCTCGTCTGTCATCTCCGTTGTCAAAGCAATGCGCAAAGATAAAATCTAAAATTTCAGTGGAAGTACAGCTTCACATCCGTACACCAAGGAGAACGGCGTAACCTTTGTTGGGGTTCTCACAGTTGTGTGGTAGGCCCAGAGGCATTCGCCTAATTGTCATTCCAGTCGCGTTGGCTTTTTTAGGCAAACTTCTTGAGAACTTTCCAACAGTTTTGTTAAAGGCTTATGCAAGACTGTTGGTAGCTGGTTAGTATGTTGTTGAAGACGCACTTTAGATCCTGAACTTGTTATAGAACCTCTGAAATGCTTGGCTAACAAATTGGGGTCTATTGTCATGGACAATTCATCGGGGTACGTCAAAATGACAGAGTACATGATGCTTGATGAATTTGATCACATTTGATGTCTTTACTTCTTTCAAAGGAATAGCTTCCGCCCACTTAGAGAAGTAGTCAGTTATGGCAAGATGAAGCGATGTCATTTGAATGTTGAAGGGCTGATGGTCTGATAACATCCATTCCCTACATCTCAAATGGCCATGAAGAAGATGTTGCATGAAGATGTCTGGTACTTGATGAACAAAGTTACCGTGGATCTGACAGGCATGCCATCGCTTAGCATAGATGATGGCGTCAAAGATTATCTTCGGCCAATAATAGCCAAGTCTTCGAAGCCGGTTTCTGAGCTTAGGTCCGGGTTGGTGAGCTCCGTACATACCGCCGTGAGCTTCCCTGAGTGCCTCCTATGCCTCTTTGTATGAAAGGCAGCAAAGTAAGATTCCATTATACGATCGGTGATATAATATCCACGTAATCACATTGTAGTAGAATCGATGAGCCTTCATCTGATGGTGGCAACCTCTTCGGGGTCATCAGGCAAGTTATCGTATAGGACGAAGTCAATGAATGGGAATCGCCAATTTATGAGTTCCGGACCTCTTGAAGTCTCCAAAACTTCTTCGACTTGAAGGTCTCCTCTTGGAGCTTAACTTTCTTCAAAGGCGAATTTTGGGTAGTACAAGTCGTGGCTGTAGATGAGTACTTTCTCCATGGCTCCGACCAAAAAGACCAATGAAGCCGCTAGAGACGCCAAGGCATCTGCATGTATATTATGTTGACATGGTACATAGTCAATGTAGAAGTTTCTGAACTTCTCTACTATGTTAATGGTTGCGTTGTGATAGGGCATCAAGTCTTCATGCTAGACTTCATACTCCCCGCGAACCTAGTTGACAATGAGCTTTGAATCACCATATGCTTCAAGATTTTTGACTCCAATCTCTTCAGCAAGTTGCATCCTAATCAAGAGAGTGTTGTGTTCTGTAGTGTTGTTGGATCATGACTCGATTAATGAGAATGCACGAGGAATCATGTAGTTTTGTGGAGATAAGAGCATTACCCCAACTCCAGCTACACTGTTTCCTGTGGGACCCATCCTTGATACGCCGTCAAAGAATAATTTCCAGACTTGCTCTTCACAAAGACATTTGGGTCATGTACACTTCTGCGACCTCATCTGGGAGATCTTCGTAAAGTCTGGTTGCTCTTGAATCTGGATATTAAACTAAGAAATCTGCCACTGCTTGTCCTTTTGTGGCTTTCTGTGACAGGAATTGCATCTCGTATTGCGACAGCAATATAGCCCATTTCGTCAATTGACCATTTAGCGATGATAGTTTCATCATAAACAAACTCAAAGGATTAACTTTTAAAATAATGTGAATAGTCTGACCCACCAGGTAATATCAAATTTTCTGGACAGCAAAGACTAGGGCTAGAGACTTCTTTTCGATTGGGTTGTAACTATGTTCCGCTCTGATCATAGTTCTACTTAAGTAGTAGATTGCTTGTTTGTGTCTATGATCATTATTTTGGGCCAGTAAACCTCTTAGAGAGTGATTTATAGCTCGAGCATATATCAGGAAGGGTTTTCCTGACACTGGAGTTGTGAGGATGAGTGGATACGTGAGGTATTGCTTTATTTCCTCAAATGCTTCTCGGCAAGCATTGTCCCATATAAATAAGACTTCCTTCTTCATCAGTTTGGTGAATGGTTGGCAACATCCTGAAAGATTTGATATAAATCTTCGGATGTAAGCCAATCATCCTTGCAATCCTCTGAATTCTCTGAGATTTCTTGGAGTTTGCATCTCCTGAATGGCACGGACTTTCTCCGGGTCGAGATGGATTCCTTTGGATGTTACGACGAACCTAAAGAATTTGCCATTGGCTACCCCCAGGAAGGACTTGGTTAGGTTCATTTTCAATTGATGCGTCTGCAAGATATTGAATATTTTCTTCAGATCTGTAATGTGATCGCCTTAAGCTTGACTTTTACTGCAATATCATTCATGTAGCATTCTACAGTCTTGCGTATATGCTTGTGGAAGATTGTATTTATTACTTGTTGATGTTGCCCCTGTGTTCTTCAAGCCGAAGGGCATCACGGTGTAGCAATACACCCCCAATGGCTTCTGAAAGATGTATGCTTTTCATCTTCAGGGTACATCTTGATTTGATTGTATCCTAAAAATTCATCCATGAAAGACATCCTCTCCAAACGCCATATACTGTCAATCATAACATCCATGATCGGGATAGGGAATTCATCTTTAGGACATGCAACATTCAGATCATGAAAGTCGATGCAAATCTGGATCTTTCCATTCTTCTTGGTGACGTGCACGATGTTAGCCACCCTATTAGGGTGTTGTTCTTCTTTGATGAAACCGGAATCTGTAAGCTTTTTAACTTCTAATTCAATTGTCTCTATTATTTATAGACAGAACTGTCATTGCTGTTGCTTGACTGGTTTCATGTCTGAATTGATTTTAGGCAATGCATAGCCACTTGAGGATCAAGCCTAGGCATATCCTCATAATTCCATGCGAAGACGTCTATGTACTCTTGTATAAGATGTATTAGGTCTTCTTTCTCAGAGAGCGGTAAGCTTTCACTTATGAAGATGGGTTTAGGGTTAACCTCATCTTCTAGGTTAATCTAAATCAGTTTATCATCTGTGGGTGGCTCACGCTGCTCGAAGCGAATGTCCCAGAGAGATTTAGTTGTTTGATCTAGGGATCGGTGTCTGACTGGATCATTTATTTATCCTTTCATCGTCTATATGGCTAGTTGAAACCATATTCACTGAAATATCTTCGATGATAAAGTCGACAATGATATCTAATTCCCATGATGACATGTCTAACGAGTGATCGTGATATTACGATTCCTTAGACTTGGAGCCCAATGAGATTGGAGCTGATACGTAGCCTAATCCCCTCTGAGTTTGATGATAGTAGTCAGGAGCTTTCCCTTTCAGGACAAAAGGTCAGAACAATGTTCGTCTTCCTTGGCCAAAGTTCAAACCAAACCTTTTCTTCAGGTTATACCCCATATTCTCCATCATGCAACATGCATTTGACCTATAATGGGAGAACTGTGGGCACTCAAGATTATCTTCCGAGCTTTCACGAGTCACTGGTTCAAACTTGATTCTCCTAAATAGAATCGGTTTTGACCTTTGCGTTTAGTGGCACTTTGAAGAAAGCTTCTTGTGCATCACTGGTCTTTTCACGCATCATGAAGGATAACTTGATTGGTACACGCAGTGATGTCGGAGCATCTACTACCGAACATTGGTTTTTATCCACGTCAGTATTAGTATATAACAGTACGGAATCAGAAGCAAACGCAAAAAAGTAAACCAAATCTAAGTCTTCATTGATAAACCACTAGCCTTCATCATTGGCAGTGGTATTGAAATTGAGCTTATCAATGCTCGTTACAAGAGAATTTATTTCTCAAAGACATTCTTCTTCTGCCTCTAGTTCCATGTCCACTTCATTGCCAGAGTCTTGTTCTTCTTACAAGAGATTCTCATCAGTCTCAAAAGAATCTTGGTAAAAGAGGAAGTCAGTGAAGTAATTCCCCCTTGAATGGATGCTTCTGAGCAATAGATGTTCTCGCTCTTCCCTGTTCATCAGCATCTTTCATTACTTGATGAAGGGTAGATGGGACGATGAAGTTGTGGTGGATCCATGGTCGTCCCAACAGCAGGTTGTAAGACGTGTCAGCATCAATGACATAACATGTCACTTCAGACTTTAAACCCCCGATCTAACATCTGAGTTTGATCTTGCTCCTCAGGCGCGTACCATTGGCATTGAAGCCATAAATGGTAGTCTGTGTAGCGCTCAATCGATAAGTGAGAATTCCTATATGTTGCATGACAAGCGGGGCATAATACTCAATGCGGATCCTGAATCAACCTAAATGCGGATCACTTCAGATGATCCAATGTAACCTGTATAGTATAAGGGTCTATCATATTTTCCTTTATTTACATATCCTCCAGAGAGACTGTGATACATGAGGAATGTAGGGTCTATCATCCACCCTATTATGCACAAGTTAAAAAAAATACTCATTAAGGCACACAAAGTAGGGTCGCCCAACCAACCGCCCTTTAAGGGTAGAAGTTTTCAAAAATAAGGTTTTGAAAATAGTATAAGTTGATTGAAACACTCAAGTGAAGAATAAAGAACTAGTTTAAAATAGTTTTGAAAACTAGTTAAAGATCATTCAAATATGAAACCAAATTATATATCTCATGAAACATGTATATTACACAAGAGTTGTCATTCAAAATCTATAAAGCACAAACATGTGCTCATGAATGTGAAATCACGGGTAAACATAAAGATGAGCGCACAAGAATCTTGTGAATAACATATTCATGAAAATAAATCAATAAGGCTCAAAACAAAAACTCAAATGAAATTCTTTTTTTCTAAAACATGATATATCATGTAACCATGCAAGAATCATCAAAAGTAGGACATACAATATACAATCAAACATAAAATGAGTACACAAATGAAATAAAACATGTATCGCATGAAAATCAAGTGTAACTCAAGAATTGTACATGTAACACAAGTTTTAATAAGATTTGCATATGAACATATGTTACAAACATATAAATCAATATATGCTTTAAAATAAAGCATATAAAAATATGAATCTACCAAAAAGATAGGAATGTAAAATCATTCAAAAATATGAAGAAAGTTTTTCAAAAATACATGCATAGCTTAAAAACAATCAATTCAATATTAAGCACAAAATAATATATGATTGAGTTTAGGTTACTACACTAGCATATAAGCATTTAAAACATTATTAAAAATAGAGGATGAAATAGTTACCATACTGATGTAGCCAATCCATTTCTCCAAAACAAGATGGTCCTTCCACCAAAACTCCTTGATAGCAATGCATCCATGATGTGTTCGTCAAGCTCTGATTGCTATCAAGATACAAATCCTCTCACGTTTTGTGAAATCTCGCACTTACATAAAAAATAAGTAGCGTGAATTTTGATACCCATATTTTCTTGGGTCCATGGGGTTAGTAGAATTTGAAACCTAAACATTTTTATTTGTAAAATTTAAAATATTTAATCTATCATAACAAAATTTGACAAGAAGGCATTTGCGGCTGCAATATGTACTTTGTACACTCTAGCATTCATGGAGGTATGAGTATGAGTATGGTGTGCATGTGGTGTATGCCGTGGAGGGTGGGTATGAATATGTGGAGCATGTTTCTTGCGAAACATGGATTCCAATTTAGAATGATTAATAGTACATTGGTTCAAAGTGGAGCCTAAACAATCAATTTTATTTTTCAGAACATTAAACTTATTTTTGTCAGTAGAAAATAAAGGAATAATGGCATGAGAAACATGACAAGAATGAGAATCAAAATCATTTTTAAGACTATTAAAAGAAATAGATAAATCCTCCTTTTCTTTTAAAACAAAATCCTTTTCTTTTGAAAGAGAATCAATTTTGTTTTTCAATGTATTATTTCCTTCAAAAACAACATCCAGTTTTGAAGACAAGGAAACATTCTCTTTTTCAAAACATCATATTCATTCAATAAAGTTTTATTTTCTTTCAAAACGAAATCATTTTTTCTTCAGCAAATCATATTTTTAAGAAGTTTATGACAAAGCAATGCAAGCTTGTCATAAGACATATTAACATCATCATCAAGCTCAGAATCAGATTTTACCTCAAGGGGGTCATCCCTTTGGACCATATAGCACATGTTCGAAGTATCACTTCTTTGATCCGAGTCACTCTCCTTGTCATATGGCATTTGTTAAACAAGAGTGATAAGAGTGTTCCAAACTGCAAAAGCTGACTTAATGTTAGAAACCCTAAATAAATACTCATCATTTAGGGTTAGTTTCAAAACAATATATGATTCTTTAGTTGTGGCAAGATAGACATAAATACGAAGGACTTTAAGAGACATAAAAATCTTAACTTTCTAACATTGGAAGTTAAGAATATCAAATATGGGAGGAGCAAGAAAATCCATGTGTGTGTGAACAAATAATGTGATTAGCAAACAAAATATCTTTAACTCTAGGTTGTTAGACCCAAATCAAGAGCACCAAGCTCTGATACCACTTGTAAATCACCTAGAGGGGGGTGTTTAGGTGATGTGCTAATCAAATAAAAAACAATGCAAAATTAAAAACTTCTTATACAAACTAAAGCTATCACATAACGTATAACTAAAGAGTGAAACCGAATTCCTAGTGAAGGGCTCTGAACTTCTCCTCAAGATTCTTTTAGACTAAGAGCTGAGGTGCTACTTTAGCTCTCTTGGTTAAATACAATTGTGAGCACACAAACAATATCAAGCATGTAAAGATATGAACAATATCAGAGCATACAAGATATCAAACAATCCCAAGTATATATATCTATTGAGCACAAGCAATATCAAGCATGTAATAGATGAGCACAAATATAATAAGCATGTAAGATATAAGCACAAGTGAGTTGAGAGAGATAAGCAATTGCAAGTACGAGAGATTTATTTTAAGGTTCAAGCCACTTGCTCTACGTCCCCGCCTTCACCGCAATGAAGAATTCCTACCAAAACTGATCCCGCAAAACACTCGGTGCCGCAACACCTACAACGAGCTCCCTCAAGAACTCTTAGACCCGCAAGTCTCTCATTTGTTCTCGCAAGAATAACACATGCCAATCCGCAAGCTCGCCGAGGCTGCAACCTCTACAACTCCTCAAAATGACAAAGTAGAACACTTTACGATCACTTCTCTTGATCACAAACAAATACTCTCACATATAAGGATCCTATAGGATGGATATAGCAATGAAAATCTTAAGCTTGTGTGAGAAAAACTAGATAGATGAGGAAGTGAGAAAATCAAGAAATCCCTTTGAAAATGTCAAGAGAAGCACTCTTGATAAACTCGCTTTTGATATGAAAATGAAGCTCCAAAAACTTGTTAAGAAGCTCTGTGGAAGATAGGAAAATAGACCCTTGAAAACACTTGTAAAAATCTTGTCCAAAAACAGGCCAAAAGACCCATTTAAATAGGCTATCAAAAACTAGCCGTTATAGCCAGAATTGACCTGCCTGTTAACCGCCGGTCGACCGGCCAACGATCAATTTTATAACCATTGGGGTTGCCGGTCTACCGCCTGTCGACCGCACCCAAAAACAGAGTCAGAGCTCTTTGCCGGTTGACTGCTCGGTCGACCGAGCCAAACCGAGATTGGGCTTGAGCCAGTCGGTCGACCGGTCGTTGGGCTCATGCATGTGTGCATGTCAGTCGATTACTCGGTCGATCGACTAAACCTTCGGTCGACCGGTCGGTCGACCGCAAGTAGCCCAAAAACCATATTTTGAACATCTTTTAAATACATTTTAAATACCATAAAATCTCCATAAATTCAACAAAAATAAGTTCATTGAAATACTATGAGGTACAAATATGTCTTATTAAAAAACAACACATATTACAAAAATATGAACTATTTTTGCAACATAGAAATTAAAGCATAAACCAAAACCAGTAATTTTCAAAAACCAACTTCTAAATGAAAATCTAAATTTTCTATTAACTTGTATAAATGCAGAAACAGATATTGAAACCATTTGAAGTGTAGTATATATGGATAGAATTCAATATACATAGTAAATGATATATATACTTGTTTTTGACAATAAAAACTAAAATAAGTTTTGATAAAAACAAAACTTAAATTCATGAACTAGATACATCAAAATAAGTTATTTAAGCATATGAAGCATATGGATGAAATTCAATATACATATAAACCATGTAAACTTGTTTTGATGAAATCTATTCATGAAACCGAAAGATATATTCTTAAAACTCAAAACCAAAATGATTAAACCAGAAAACTAAAACTATTTAACATGAAAGATAATATAAATATTTTGTATGTGTATATGAGCTTGAGCAATTTACAACTAATCAATCATTTATATTTTATCCTAAAATAAAAATCTTAAACTTGCAAACTTAAACTCAAGTCTTCTTGAAAATCTTCTCTTGAAAATTTTATTCTCCATTTCGACTTAATCTATGAGCTAGACTCCTCTTTAAGTACTTGATGCGATCTTGAAACGCGAGCTCTTGAATCAACATGTGATAGCTTCAAAACTTGACTTCGAATCTCTTGTTGAAGCTAAACACTGACTAAGATCTTGATTGAATATCTAAAATTTAATAAACACAAGATCATTAGTACTATAACTACATGAGTTTATCATCACCAAAAGTAAAGTGATGGGCCTTTGGGCCAACTTGCATACATTAGATTACCAACTGCGCTAGCATAAGACACATTAGGCATGTACTCACGCTCTTCAATAGTAGTAGGAGACATAGTATTTTTTAACTTAAAATGAGGAGCCAATTGTGTACTTACAGATTTCATATCACTGTTGATGTTGAACTTCTGAAGTACCTTCTTCAAATATCCTTTCTGTGTTAAACTAACCTTGCTACCGTTCCGGTCTCGCTCAATCTCTATGTCTAGCACTCTACTTCACCCAAATCTTACATCTTGGATTCAAAAGATAAGTCTTTCTTTAGTTTATCAATTGCAGATCTGCTCTTGAAGCGATAAGCATATCATCCACATACAAAAGTAGATAAATGTATTCTCCACTTGGTAGCTTATTGTAATACACAGATGGGTTGTAATGACTTCGTGTGTACTTTTTGTCTCTTATGAAACTGTTGAAACTCTTGTACCACTGCCTTGGAGATTGCTTTAATCCATATAGCGATTTTTCAGCTTATATACCATATTTTTCTTTTCTGCAGTTTTGAACCCTGGCAACTTAGACATATAGATCTCCTCTTCAAGATCGCCTGGAGAAAGGTGATCTTCACGCCGAGTTGATCAAGTTCCAACTTGTACTATGCTACTAGTGCCAACAAAATCCGAATAGATAAGTGCTTTACAACAGGTGAGAATACCACATTGTAGTCAATGCCTTCTCACTGCGCGTAGCTTTTAGCTACCAATCTGGCTTTGCAGAATACAATGTCACCTTTGAGAGATCTCTGTTTTTTACATATACCCACTTATAACCAATCGCCTTCTTTCCTTGGGCAACTCTAACAACTATTAAATGTCGTTCTTGTATAGAGAACTCATCTCTTCTATCATGACATCCTTCTACATCTTGGACTCCGAGATGATTTCGGCTTCCCTATATGTAGACATGATTGCCTCCTTAACGACGGAGAGAGTATAGGCCATAATCATGTTAGTAGTGAGCCAACTGGGCTTACGTGAATTTCTTCGAGTTCTTTCAACTGCAATGGATTCTTGAACATTACCTATCATCTGTCCTTCATCCTCATCATTATCATTAGCATCCTGATTGGCTATATGATCATCACCATGTGTTACCGCGAGTGTGATCTGTAATGATACTGATCATTTTAAAGACGGTGAAGTAGCATCACTCTCCACCTACTGTGATATCTCTATGGTTTTTTCACTCTCCGCCTGCTGAGAGTTTGTAGGCTCCATCATTGAAGCCTCATCAAACTTGACATCTCTGCTTACAATCAACTTCTTGTCCTTAGTATCCCAAATTCTGTAGTCTTTTACACATTTCTTGAGTCCTATGAACCCACCTTTCTTTGTTTTTGAGTCCAATTTATCTTCCTTGACATAATAGTTGGCCGAACATCAAAATACCCGTAACAAATCATAATCCTGAGCCACTCTTCCTGATCAAGCTTTCAGAGGAGTTTTACCTTCTATCACAAATGATAGCAACCTGTTAACAAGATAGCAAACATACGCCAATGTCTCAGTTTAAAAATATTTCGATATACCGGCGTTGGATAACGTGCACTAGACCTTCTCTGGCAAGGTCCTATTCATCCTTTCAGCCACTCTATTTTGTTGCGGTATTTTCCTTACTGTGAAGTGCCTCTCTATGCCCTCATCGTGGTATACTTGTAGGAAAGGAACACTCGTATACTCTCCTCCGTTGTCTAAACGGAGCACCTTAATCTTCCTTCCCGTATTCTTCTTCATCTTTCTCTTCCACTCTACAAATAACTCCTGGACTTTCCTGAAAGTAGACCTAGGGGGGTGAATAAGTGTACAAGCTAGTCTAGGATAAATGATATGAAATTTTAAACTTAATTGCTAACACACTATGTGTAATCAAGAGTGAGTCCAAATTCTCCATGAAGGGCTCTGGAACTACTCCTCTAGATTCCTCTAGATTAAGAGTTGAGGTGCTTTAAAAGCTCTCTTGGTTGAACACAAGTGTGGGCACACAAACGATATCTAGCACTATATGAACATTTAACAAGTAATAATGATGTAAGATATATATATATATAATATATATATATATATATATATATATATATATATATATATATATATATATATATATATAAAGAAAGAGAGAGAGTTGAGAGAAAGTAGATCAAACGCAAGCACAGGGATATATTCGAGGTTCGAGCCACTGCTCTACGTCCCCGCCTTCACACAGAAGGATTTTCACTATGTCCACACAGAATCTTCCAAAAAGGAGCCTCCACCGAGGAATTACAATTACAAACTGGGAGTACACAACTCCACTTTCTTTCTCCTCTCTACAAGAGGAAGGCACAAAGCCAAGCATAAAGCAAAGAAAGAAAATATAACCAAATGATCACTAAGATCACAAACAATCTCTTGGTAATCACAAATGATCACAAATAATAACCTCTCACAAACAAGATCCTAGAGGATAGATAAGTAATGAAAAGAAAACACAAAGAAAGCACTGGGAAAAAACTCTTGATTGATAGAGAAATGAAGAACAAAACTATAATTCTTAAAGATTTGATTTTTCTTGATTGTTCCAAAAACTTTAAAACAAAATAAAGATTTAGAATTGAAGCTTAAAAACTTGTTTAAAAACAATTTAAAAAATAGGAAAGAAGACACTAGAAAACTGGTAGAAATTCTCCTGAAAAATCTTATGAGAAATAGCTCCTAAAACCCCTCTATATAAGACCTAATAGAAACTAGCCATTCGGGTCAAAAACTGCCCAGAATGGGCTGTCGGTCGATCGCCCGATCGACCAGCCAACGGTCAAAAATTTGACTATTTGAGCCTATCAGTCGGCCGCCCAGTCGACCGGTCCCAAGGCAAAAATTCATGTCGGTCGACCGCCTGGTCGACCGAGGCCAGAACAAGATAGCAAACTATCTGGTCGGTCGATCGGGGCAAATCCAGACAACAAGCTCTCTGGATAGGTCGACCAGCCCAAGGCCAAGGCTATGTGCACATTTTGTGCACATCGATCGACTGTCCGATTGACCGAGCTGTGATCGGTCGACCGCCAGAAGGATTAGACCAAGATTTTCAGGGTTAAGGAATGGACTTGTAAACACCCTAAAAAATCAAATAAAATAAATAAATTTTACAAAAATAAGTTCTAATTAATACTTCGAAATCTAAATATGTGTAATAAAAAATCAACACATATTACAAACGCGTTGAACTATATTTTCTAAAACTTAGATTTTGAAATGAAAATACGTTTTCTCCAAAACTTGTATAAATATAAAAATATGATATTTGAAACACAAATGAAGCATAATGTGTATGGATAGAATTCAATACACATATAAATGATATATCTATGTTTTTGACATTAAATCCAAAAATAAGTTTTGTTAAAAACAAAACTTGAAACCATGAATTAGAATCATCAAAATAAATTTTCTAATCAATATAAATCATCAATGTATATTAATGAAATCCAACATACATAAAACCATGTAAACTACTTTTGATGAAATTCATTCATGAAAACAATATATGTATACTTGAAAATCTAAAATGGTTAAACTGAAAACAATAAAATTCTGAACTCGTGTGTGTGTGTGTGTACTTGAGCATATCAAAACTAGTATATCCTTACACAAGATCCAAAATAATAAACAAACAAATCTCGATACAAGTCTTCTCTTCGATCTTCATCTCCAAGACGACTCGATCCAAACATCATCCAAATGAGCTTGACTCCTCTCGAGTACTAGATGCGATCTTAACGCGCGAACTCTTGAATCAACACGTGTTAGCTCCAAAACTTGACTTTGAATCCTTTGTTGACGCTAAACACCTACTAAGATCTTGAACAATATCTGAAACTTATTAAACACAAAATCATTAGTAACTTAACTTCATAAGTTAGTCATCATCAAAACTAAGGTGAAGGGCCTTTGGGCCAACAATCTCTCCCTTTTTGATGATGACAAAACTTATGAGGCTATATATGCATTTATTAAGGATAGGCTTCATAGAATCTCCTCCTTAACTCATGCATAATAATAAAACAAATAGATATTCAATGTAGCTCAACTAGCAATAAATAATAATAAAAGAATATGCAATAAGAATCATAAAACATATGCATAAGAATATGCATAAAACAAATATATGCATATAAACATAAATAGAACATGCATATATATAAACCCAAATCTTTCTCCCTTTTTTTGTCAATCATCAACAAACGGTTAAGAATGGCAAACAATACTAATAAAAACATATTTTATTTTAAATTTTGAAACCAATAAAAACTATCAATTGAAAGAAACCAATTGAAAGTGCAACCCTCTTTTTACCAATTGAAATGAAATAATCTTTTTGTCAATTGATACCAATAGAAAGACATGATACCAATTGATAGTAAAAAAATCAAATTTTCAGGTAAACACAAAATCATTTTGCAATAAAGATATCAATTTTAGAATAAGACCAATTTGAAGGTTATTTATACCAATATTGAAAACGTTAGCAATTTCAAAAACAAAATATTTTTCATCATAAAAGTGGGAGTAAGACACCAATTGAAAATAAAACTAATTGAAAGATAAAACAAGAATTTTTCTCTCCCTTTATGAAATACCAATAAAAACAATGCATAACCTTGTAAAGATATGAATGATTATTAAGAACTAAATCAATCTTAGCATAAAATTAATTGTGCTAAAAATGTATGGTCATATATGTTTATAGCACAAGAAAACATTTATATGTATGTATGATCAGAGCAATATAATGTCAATTTGAAATATTATGCATACATATATAGAAAATATGAGTATACAAAAATTAATTTTCATGATAAGTATGTGTATAACTCATAACTACCTCCCTTATCATGCACATGTTTAAATAGATTTTCATTAAGGCACATAAGGCATGATCGCCCATCCAACTGCCCTTAGAACGCAGGAGTTTTCAAAAATATGATTTAAAAATTTTAACATAATTGAAAACTCTACTCACCAATTGAAAAATAAAGACTAATTTAAAAATAATTTTGAAAACTAGTATTAAATTCTCCAAGTAAGGAATAAAACAATATGTATTCCATGAAAACATACTAAGTACATAATAATTGACACTCAATGATCAATAAAGCACTAATAAGCTCATGAATCCAAAATCATGTGTAAACAAGATGTAGAGTGTATAAGAATCATGTAATAAATATAATCATGGAGATAAGACAATGAAACTCAATAAATGAAAATCCTTTTTCATAAACATGAAAATTATCAAAACTAAACTTCAAGGTAAATGTATGTTTTGTCAAAACTAAAAGTATACATATACAACCAAACATGAAAAGAGTCCATAATGGAATACATGGCATGTAAAGCAAGTGACTCTAGGATAGACATGCATATTTAATAGTTTTAGACAAAATTAATATATACATGAAGCAAAACACGAAAACATGTACAAAAATAGGGAATACAAGTGTAAATACAAGAATCATCAAAACTAGGTTATACTAATAAATGTAATGAGTACAAATGATAAGTTTGAAGCTTGTATTTACATACATAAAGTGTAAATACAAGTGTAAATAAAATCATCAATAAAAACATGTAAATAAAAATAAGGAGTTAGAGATAATTTTGAGTGGACTAATCTCTATATCTTCAAACCATGATGGTTCTTCCCACCAAATTTTTCTTGAAAGTGATGCATTCATAAGTATGATCTTTTAGCTCGAACGTATCCATCATCAAGGCACGATACTCTCACGTCAAGTGAGAGCCCATACCTACATCAAATACAATAGGAGTGATTTTTGATACCCACACTTCCTTGGGTCCATGGGGATTAGCACCTTTCCTATCCCAAACATATTTACTTGTAAATTTTGAAACATTTAATCTTTCATAACAGAACTTTGCAAGGTGGCATGTGCGACCACAATGTGTACATATTAGCGTACATATAATCATGAGTGTGAATATGTGAAGCATGTGTATACTGTAATTTGTGTGCATGAAAAATGAGGAGTATGTTTCTTTCGAAACATAGATTCCAATCTTTTGTGATCTATAACACATTGGCTCAAAATGGAGCCCAAGCAATCTACATTCTTCTTCAAAACACATATATCAATTTCAATAGAAAAAGATGTAGAAAAAACATTATTCTTATCATGAGAAGATGAATCAATAGGAGCATGACAAGAATGAGAAGAAAAATCATTTTTCAACGAAATATTTTCCTTTGAAATAAAATCCAACTCTTTTGAAATCAAAGCAATTTTGTTTTTAAAAAATTATTCTCTCTTAAAACAAACTCAAGTTCTGAAGATAAAGCGATCATTGTTCTTCAAAACATCAGCAAAATCATTTTTATTTTTTAAAATTTTATTTTCTTTTAAAGCAAGATCAAGTTGGGTTTTCAAGGAATCCCTTTCACTTGAAATCTCAACCCTCTCTTGTAAAATCAAATCAAGTTTTGAAAACAAATTTTTATTTTCTTCTTTTAATTCAAAACTTTTTCTTTTCAAAGCTTTATATTCGAAAGCATGTTTTCACAAAATTTGGAAAGCTCTTCATTCAAAGCATTGGCATCCATATTATCATGATCATTAAAAGAGCTACCGCAATCATTAAGATGAGTATCTGAATTTACCTCAAGGGAGTCAATCTCTTGGACCATGAAGTAAGCTTGGTCGGACTTATCTCTTCTTGGTTCCTTCTCCATAACGTTTGTCGTTTGTTCCTTGGGAGAAGTCAATGTGTTCCACACTGTAAAAGCGGAATCACAATGAAAAACAATAGATAAATGTTCTTTGCTAAGTGTTTGCTTTAATGCTTCAAAGGCTTGTGCATTAGACCCTAAGTATTTGTCATTACCAACATAAGATTTCTTGATAGTGGCAAGATAAACTACAATCCTAGGGCTTTAAGATAGGCACTCATCCTAAACTTTCACATATTGATGTTGGAAATATCATACATGGGAGGGGAAAAAATCCATAACTGTAAACTATATGTGCGCAAAGCAATATATAGATTAGCAAAAGAGGATCACACTCCTAGGTGGTTAAACCGAATATCAGGACCACTAGCTCTGATACCAATTAAAAGTACACCTAGAGGGGGTGAATAGGTGTACAAGCTAATCTAGGACAAATGATGCGGAATTTTAAAACTTAATTGCTAAACACACTATGTGTAATCAAGAGTGAGCCTGAATTCTCCGTGAAGGGCTCTGAAACTGCTTCTCTAGATTTCTCTAGATTAAGAGTTGAGGTGCTTTAAAAGCTCTCTTGGTTGAACACAAGTATGGGCACACAAACAATATCTAGCATGTATATGAATATGAACAAGTAATAACGATGCAAGATATAAAAAGAGAGAGTTGAGAGAAAGTAGATCAAACACAAATACAAGGACATGTTTTGAGGTTCAAGCCATTGTTCTACGTCCCCGCTTTCACACAGAAGGATTTTCGCTATATCCACACAGGATCTCCCATAAAGAGACCTCCACCAAGGAATTACAATTATGAACTGGGAGTATACAACTCCACTCTCTTTCTCCTTTACAAAAGAGGAAGGCACAAAGCCTACACAAAACAAAGAAAGAAAATACAACTTAGTGATCACTAAGATCACAAATAATCTCTTGGTGATCACAAATGATCACAAATAATAGCCTCTCACAAACAAGATTCTAGAGGATAGATAAGCAATAAAGAGCTCAAGTATGTGAGTGCACAAAGCTTTTTGAAAAGAAAACACAAAGAAAGCATGTGGAAAAACTCTTGAATTGATAGAGAAATGAAAAACAAAACTATAATTCCCAAAGACTTAATTTTCTTTGATTTTTCCAAAAAGTTTGAAACAAAATAAAGATTTAGAACTGAAGCTCAAAAACTTGCTTTAAAGCACTTTAGAAAATGGGCAAGAAGGCATTAGAAAACTGGTAGAAATTCTCTTAAAAAATCTTATAAGAAACAGCCTCCAAAGCCCCTTTATATAGGACCTAGGAGAAACTAACCATTAGGGTCAAAAACTGCCCAGAATGGGTTGTCGGTCAACCGCCTGGTCGAAAGGCCAACAGTCAAAAATTTGACCATTTTAGCCTGTCGGTCGACCGCGTGATCAATCGGCCTCAAGACAAAAATGCATGTCGGTCGACCGCCCAATCGACCGAGGCCAAAACCAGAGAGCAAACTCTCTGGTCGGTTGACTAACCGGTCGACCGGGGCCAGATCTACGGAGCAAACTCTCTAGATCGATCGACCGTGCGGTCGACTGGCCCAAGGCCAAGGCTATGTGCACATTCTGTGCACATCAGTCGACCATCCGGTCGACCGAACTCTGGTCCGATCGACCAGTCGGTCGACCGCCAGAAAGCTCAGACCAAGATTTTTAGGGTTAAAAAATGGACTTGTAAACACCCTAAAAAATCAAATAAAATACATAAAATTTCACAAAAAAAAGTTCTTATCAATACTTTGAAATACAAATATGTGTGATAAAAAATCAACACATATTACAAACATGTTGAATTATTTTTTAGGCTTAGAAATTAAGTCTTAAACCAAAAATCGTATTTTTCAAAACTTAGATTTTGAAATGAAAGTACATTTTCTCCAAAACTTGTATAAATAAAAAACATAATATTTTTAACACAAATGAAGCATAATGTGTATGGAAAGAATCTAATACACATATAAATGATATATCTATGTTTTTGGCATTAAATCCAAAACTAAGTTTTGTTAAAAATAAAACTTGAAACCATGAATTAGATTCATCAAAATAAGTTTTTCTAATCAATATGAATCATCAATGTATATGGATGAAATCCAACATACATAAAACCATGTAAACTACTTTTAATGAAATACATTCATGAAAACAATATATGTATACTTGAAAATCTAAAACAGTTAAACCGAAACCAATAAACTTTTAAACTTTTGTGTGTGTGTGTATATACTTGAGCATATCAAAACTAGCCTATCCTTACACAAGATCTAAAATAATAAACAAACAAAACTAGATACAAGTTTCTCTTCAATCTCCATCTCCAAGATGACTCGATCCAAATATGATCCAAATGAGCTTGACTCCTCTCGAGTACTAGATGCGATCTTAACGCGCGAGCTCTTGAATCAACATGTGTTAGCTCCAAAGCTAGACTTTGAATCCTTTGTTGAAGCTAAATACCAGCTAAGATTTTGAACAATATATGAAACTTATTAAATACAAGATTATTAATAATTTAACTTCATAAACTAGTTATCATCAAAACTAAGATGAAGGGCCTTTGGGCTAACATTTCCCTTTGTGCTTCATGATATGTACCCAATATCGCCTAAAGTAATCATCTATACACAACATAAAGTATTGGTTACCTCCAATAGATGTCTTGGTAGGTCCCAAATGTCTGTGTGAACATAATCTAGAATCCCCTCGGTGCAATGAGTCGCGGTACTGAATTTCACCTTGGTCTTCTTTTCAATGATGCAATGTTCACAAAAATCCAATTTGCAAGTTTTGACACCTTTCAATACGCCTTGCTTTGTAAGAGCTTGCAAAGACTTTTTTCTTGTATGTCTGAACCTTATATGCCAAAGCCGAGTGCGATCATCATCTGCATATGTAGAAGTCGCCACTTGCCTTGTAATCATACTATCCTTCAAATAGTAAATGTTATTGCGCTGGACACCCTTCAAAACAACCATCGAGCCTCTAGTCATCTTGAGAACACCAACTCTAATAGATATTTCAAGACCCAATGCTTCAAGGCACCAACAGAAATAAGATTTCATTTCAATTGAGGTACATACCTCACTTTCTTTAATTCCCGCACCATCATATAGAACATCTTGATATGGACTATACCTATCCATCCATATTACATGGATGATCATCACCCATGATAACGAAACATCCATCTAACTTCTCAAAGCTAGAAAACTAATCCATGTTGGGACATACATGATAGGTACCTCTTGTATCTAATATCCACTCAAACTCATCTGAGTAACAAATAGTAGGAGAAGTGACTGAGAAAGAGAATATTGATGAGTCAGAGTCCGATCCTCCTACCTGTGAAATACTACCCGATTGGGTATTGATCATCCTTGCGTGATTTGCCTCAGTCTTTGACTCCTTGTTTTTATCTTTGATCATTGCGAAAGTACACCTAGAGGGGGAATGAATACGTGTAAGGTTAATCTAATGATAAATGATGCAGAATAAAAACTAAATTGCAACACACTTAGTGTAACTAAAGAGTGTGAAGGGCTCTGGACTATCTCCTCTAAATTCCTCTAAATAAGAGTTAAGGTGCTATATAAGGCTCTCTTGGTTCAACACAAGTGAGGCACACAAACAATACCAAGCATATAAGTATGATATGGACAATATGAAATAAAGCAAGGTATAAAAGAGAGAGAGAGTTAGAGATAGTGGATCAATCACAAACACCGAGATATGTTTCGAGGTTCGAGCCACTGCTCTACGTCCTCACCTTCACACAGAAGGATTTCCACTATATCGTCCATACAGGACTTCCCACATAGGGAACCTCCACTGAGAATTTGGGTAATACAAACTTGGAGTACATGACTCCTCTCTCAACCAGCAACAACCTCTACATTAGAGGCCAGGCACAACAACAATCACCTCTACACTTAGAGGGATGGGCACTTAGCAAAACAACAATTGCCTCTCACTAGAGGGATAAGGCTCAAAGCCAAACAACAATCTCAATCACCTCTACACTTAGAGGGATACCAACACAACCTCCACACTCACCTCTAGACAAGAGGGAACTCAAATAAGAAGGTTAACAACTCTTGGTGGTCTCACTAAACACAAACCAACACTAAACCACAAACCAATTTTCCTCACAAAACAAGATCCTAATAGATAGGATATATATGATAGCTCAAGTGTGAGAAAACAAAGAGTTTGGAAAACAAATCACAAAGAAAAACTCTTGGGATAACTTCTAGATGGCTATAGAAATGAAGAACAAAAGCTAATTCCCAAAGACTCTATTTTTCTTTGATTTTTCCAACACTTTAAAACAAATAAAGATAGATCTTTATAACCCAAAAACTCTTTGAAAATTTGTTGCTAAAACACTAGGAAAGATAGAAAATTTTGCTTTCGAAATTCTTAGTGAAATCAGCTAAGGAGGGGGCTATTTATAACCCTCCAAAAAATCTACCCGTTGGCAGCAGGAAAGGGCAGAATTGCCCTTCCGGTCGACCGCCTGGTCGATTGGCCAACGGTCATTTTTATGATAGTTGTGCCTCTGGTCGACTGCCCGGTCGACTGGGACTGGATACAGAGAGCAGATGCTCTCTGTCGATCGACCGCCCGGTCGGCCAGGGCTCGACCCAAAGAGCAGAGCTCTCTAGCGGTCGACTGACCCGATCGATCGGCCCTCCAGCCCAATGGCCTGTGCACGTTCGTGCACACCGATCGACAGGACCGGTCGACCGACTTCTGTTGGAACTTGTCTTTTGATGATACATTTGTGAAGTCATTTCAATGGAGCTCTTTACACAAGCCTATTCAAGAGTTCTACATGATCAAGACTTCCCAAAGAGAGTTGCTATTGATGTGTATTGTAATGGTTAACAGTATGTTAAAAGCCTTGAAACACACATACACATCATTAGTTTATTAGTAGACTGGACCCTTTCTATTAGTAGACTTGATCACCTATTAGTAGACTTGCCCTTGCTATTAGCAGACTTGACCCTTCCTAATAGCAGATTAATAGGATTGTTAGTCGACTTATCAAAATGACTAGTCGACTAATACATGTTGTAGTCGACTTATAATTCCTGCTGATCGACTAACTATAGTTTCCAGAAACTTGCATATCTGTTTCAGTCTTACGTAGTCGACTTATACCCAAGATTAGTCGACGAACCCAGTCAAATTTGCCTATACTAGTCGACTAACCCCCAACCCCTAGTCGACTTATAGCAGTTTGTAACGTTATACAGTTATTGAATTCTGGTGTTTTATCCAGAGTTTTAAAATTCAAATTTGTCCTGATAACTACCCTAACTGACTATAGATTTCACCTATAAATAGGGATGTTGTCCTAGGCTAAAAACACCAATTCAAATCAATAGTTTTCTGCCCAAAAACTCTGTTGAAAAAATCTGATTTCAGAAAACTGTTTTCCACTTTCAGTTCTTCATTCAAATTCCTACTCTATAGTGAAGATTTCTGAGAGTCCATCTATAATAGCCTTTGTCCACGATCACATACAGATTCAAGGCTTATAGGATCATTTGCAATCACTCAAAGAGGAGCATTGTACAAGAGCGTCATCGGGTAGAAGAGAGTTTGTATAAGTTGTTGTGGTTTTCTTGGTTGTAAGAAGAGTTGACACATTTGGCAAAGGGGATTTGTCAAGTGGTGTGCAAGGTGTTGATTTGGGTGTACAAAGTCAAAGGATAAAGGAAAATCTCAAGCGGGTGGCTTGGGGACTGGATGTAGGTCACGAGGACCGAACCAGGATAAATCTTTGTGTTTGCGTTTGCTTTATCTTTCCTGCGATTTATTTTCCTTTATTGCAAGTATTTTATATTTACGCTAATATCTTTGTTTGAGTGTTGACGTGTATAGTAGATCCTACAATTGGCATCATCTCGGGACCAACAATTGGTATCAGAGTAAGTTCAACAATTGGTATCAGAGCCCGGCCGACATACAAGCCCTGCATACCCAGTCAACAACATACAAGGATGGCAACGGAGTTCCCTTCGTCACAATTCAAAGAAGGACATTCTACACAACGTCCACCGCTTTTTGACGGATCCAACTACAACTATTGGAAGTGTAGAATGAAGATCTACTTGCAATCGCTCAAAACATAGTAGAAGCACCGTACATCAAGCCGACAACTAACTACACCTCTTGGAGTGATGATCAAAAGAAGAATGCGAACCTTGATGCCAAAGCGATAAATGCTTTATTCTGTACCTTAACCAAAGAAGAATTCAACTGTGTGTCAACAGCCACTTCTGCAAATCGAATATGGCACACTCTACAGGTAACATATGAAGGCACAAATAAAGTTAAGGAATCTAAAATTTCTGTTCTTGTCCACAGATTTGAACTTTTTAAAATGAAGGAGAATGAAACTATCTCAGAAATGGTTACAAGATTTACTGACATAACTAATTCCTTAGCATCCCTTGGAAAGGAATACACCTAACTCAAAAAAGTTCGCAAGATCCTTCGTGCACTCACACCAAATTGGGAGAAGAAGACAACTGCAATAGAAGAAGCGAATGATCTCTCAACAATGTCGTTAGAAAACTTTATTGGTAATCTAATGGCATATAAAGTGCAACTCGAAGACAGAAAGAAGGATGAACAATAATCTCTCTCAAAGAAGAAAGAACTCGCCTTCTATGCATCCTCAGACACGGACAATTCAGATAACGATGAAGAGGAGATGGCAATGCTTTCAAGAAAGTTCAGAAAGTTCTTGAAGCAAGGTAAATTTAAATGTTTTAATTGTAATAAAACAGGCCATATGAAGAAGGATTGCCCTTTGCTCAAAAACAAAGGTAAATTCAAGAGCAAAAAGTTCAGAAAGAAGAAAGACTACCAAGCTTCATGGAAAAATAGTGATTCCTCTTCCTCTGATGAAGAAGAAACCACTGAACATGCCAACATCTGTTACATGGCTCTAGAAGAAGATGAGGTACAATTTTCTGAACTCTTAGATGCATTTCAAGAATTATACAATGATCTTAAGAATGAAAAGATAAAGAATAAAGATTTGACAAAAGAAAATGAAAAACTTTTCAAAGAAAATTCTTGTTATGCTTCTCAAATTTCTTCTATAAATTCTCAAAAAGATGATTTTGAAAAAGTGATATCATCATTAAAAAATATAATAAAATTTATTACAAAATAATGTTTTATTGAAAAGAGAAATTATATCTTTAAATGAAAGAATTTCAGTTTTAGAAAAAGACATATCAATTTTCAAAATGAAGTATGAAGAGATTTTGAAAAATGTGACTAAATTTAATCAAGTAAAAGAAAAGTTGAATGATTTGTTATCATATCAAAAGATGTCACATAATCATTATGGTCTTAGATTTTTTGAAAAATCTACATATGTTAGTAATCCATATAATTCTTTTGTGAAAAGAAATATGGATATTATTTCAAAAAGAATTAAGAACAAGTTCATATGGATTCCTAAAAACTTAAGCATTGTTGATAAAAATACTTATATTGCATCATACATACATGATATATGTAATCATGCAATTATATGTATACTAACAGATGAAAACCAAATTCAAATTGGGTTTGGTCTCCTAAAGGTTAATGCTTTGATCTTCTAATAATTGGTACCATTCTAATGTCTATCTTTCAGGTACCATATAAGAAGTTTGATAAGAAAAATATTTCAGAACATTTATATATATATTTGTTATAATATAATTTTTGCAGGGGGAGAACACATGTTTTTCTATATCTGTTATAACCTCTTTTCTGCAGGAGGAGAACATATTTTCTGCAGGAAGAAAACATATAAATATTTTCTGCAGGGGGAGTATTCATGCACACAAAGTGTCATCATCAAAAAGGGGGAGAATGTTAGAACTTGTCTTTTGAAGATACATTTGTGAAGTCATTTCAATGGAGCTCTTTTGCACAAGCTTATTCAAGAGTTCTACATGATCAAGACTTCCCAAAGAGAGTTGTTATTGATGTGTATTGTAATGGTTAATAGTATGTTAAAAGCCTTGAACACACATACACATCATTAGTTTATTAGTAGACTTGACCCTTCCTATTAGTAGACTTGATCACCTATCAGTAGACTTGACCCTTCCTATTAGTAGACTTGACCCTTGCTATTAGCAGACTTGACCCTTCCTATTAGCAGACTAATAGGGTTGTTAGTCGACTTATCAAAATGACTAGTCAACTAATACACGTTGTAGTCGACTTATAATTCCTGCTGGTCGACTAACTACAGTTTCCAAAAACTTGCATATCTGTTTCAGTCTTATGTAGTCGACTTATACCCAAGATTAGTCGACTAACCCAGTCAAATTTGCCTATACTAGTCGACTAACCCCCAATCCCTAGTCAACTTATACCAGTTTGTAACTATTGTACAGTTATTGAATTCTGGTGTTTTATCTAACATTTTAAAATTCAAATTCAAATTCAAGATTAGTCGACTAACCCAGTCAAATTTGCCTATACTAGTCGACTAACCCCCAATCCCTAGTCAACTTATAGCAGTTTGTAACTGTTGTACAGTTATTGAATTCTGGTGTTTTATCTAACATTTTAAAATTCAAATTTATCCTGATAACTACCCTAACTGACTATAGATTTCACCTATAAATAGGGATGTTGTCCTAGGCTAAAACCACCAATTCAAATCAATAGTTTTCTGCCAAAAACTCTGTTGAAAAAATCTGATTTCAGAAAACTGTTTTCCACTTTCAGTTCTTCATTCAAATTCCTACTCTATAGTGAAGATTTCTGAGAGTTCACCTATAATAGCCCTTGTCCATGATCACATACAGATTCAAGGCTTATAGGATCATTTGTAATCAGTCAAAGAGAAGCATTGTACAAGAACGTCTTCGGGTAGAAGAGAGTTTTATAAGGTGTTGTGGTCTTCTTGGTTGTAAGAAGAGTTATGCACATTTGGCAAAGGGGATTTATCAAGTGGTGTGCAAGGTGTTGATTTTGGGTGTACAAAATCAAAGGATAAAGGAAAATCTCAAGCGGGTGGCTTAGGGACTGGATGTAGGTCATGAGGACCGAACCAGGATAAAACTTTGTGTTTGCGTTTGCTTTATCTTTTCCGCGATTTATTTTCCTTTATTGTAAGTACTTTATATTTATGCAAATATCTTCATTTGAGTGTTAACGTGTATAGTAGATCCTACAATTGGCATCATCTCGGAACCAACAACTTCTACATCGGTCGACCGTCCGGTCGACTGGCAGAGGCCAGGTCACAATGTAATAGGGATTGAAAAACTAGTCTTTTTATCTTCGATGAAGTCCCATAAAATTACATAAATTTCACAAAAATAAGTTCTTTTAAGATCTTTGAAATACAAATATGTGTTACTAAAATTCAACACATATTATAAACCATTTGAACTATTTTTATGATATTGAAATTTGGTTTAAACACAAAATCTGTATTTTCTAAAACTTGAATTTTGAAATGGAAAACCGTTTTTCTCCAAAACTCATGTAAATAAAAAAAACATGATATTGAAACAACTTTGAAGCATATTGTATATGGATAGAATCCAATATACATGAAAGATATTATATCTATGTTTTGACGTGAAATCCAAAATCAGTTAAACCAAAAATCAAAACTAACAAACTTTAAAACTTGTGTGTGTATGTGAACTTGAGCATATCAATACTATCTAATCTTTACACAAGATCTAAACTCAAATAAACTAAACACAAACCGAAGTCTTCTTATCTCCACGCTGACTCGATCCAAACAGGATCCAACAAGCTTGACTCCAACCGAGTACTAGAGGCGATCTTTACGCTCGAGCTCTTGAATCAACATGTAAAAGCTCCAAAACTCCTTTGTTGAAGCTAATCACTTACTAATATCTTGATCAAATGTCTGAAACTAAATATCACAAGATTATTAGTAAACTATAATTATATGAGTTAATCATCATCAAAACTAGAGTGATGGGCCTCTGGGCCAACAATCTCCCCCCTTTAATGATGACAAAACTCATGGAGTTATATATGCATGGATTAAAGTTAAACTTCATAGAAGCTTCCCCTTAACTCTTGCATAGCAATAAACAATAAAGATATTCAATGTATGCATAAAGCAAATAACACATGTTAACATATATGCTCTGATACCATTGAAAACAAAGACATATATGCTCTGATACCAATTGAAAAAAAAATAAACATGCATATAAATGACATAAACATGCAAATATATAAAACACTCAAATTATTTTCTCCCTTTTTGTATAAACAAGGAAATCATTCATAAACATGCATATATAAAACTCCAAATTTCTCTCCCCTTTTTGTCAAATCATCAACAAAGGGGCATAAATAAACTCAAAATAATTTTCTCCCTTTTTGTCAAATCAAACAAGAAAGATGAATATGCGATATACATTCATGAAGAGGAGAGACGTAAAGTTAACTCCCCCTGCATACATGCATTACATGAAAAAGAGATGACTATGCCCTAATCACATAACGCATAATATACAATGTATAAAGGAGATGTGAAGCTCACTTTACACATGTGTACTACATACCAAGAAGAGGTCAATCAGTTCAATATGAAATACACTCAACATGAATCTATATAACGAGAAGATGTTAAGCTTCCCTTGCATATAAGCAACACATATCAAAACAATATGATACCAATTGGAAATATATCAATTTGTGATAAAGGTATACATCGAAACATTATAGTACCAATTTATGATACCAAATGAAAATAAACAAAATATTTTTAAGATGCCAATTGAAAGTAACTTGATACCAATTGAAAGTAAACAAAATTTGAAGATACTAAAAGATACCAATTGAAAATAAACAAAATATTTATAAGATACCAATTGAAAGTAAACAAAATTTTAAGACACTAAAAGATATCAATTGAAAATATCTTGATACCAATTTAAAATGTCTTGTAAATCTTGATATCAATAGAAAGTGAAACAGTGTACGTTTTTCATACCAATTGAAATATATATATTAGAAATTTTAATACCAAATGAAAGTAACAACCAATTTCAAAGTAACTTGATACCAAAAATAATATCTTGTACATTTTTTATACCAATTGAAAGTAAAAACCAAATTGTTTTAGGTAAACATAACTCATATCAATATAGATACCAATTTAAAATGAATCATGACTCCAATATTGAAAATGTTAGCAGATACCAAGATAAAGTATTTTTCATCATAAAGAATGGGAGTAGGATATCAAATTAAAATAAAATCTATTGAAAGATACCAATTGAAAGATAAAACATGAATTTTCTCCATTATGAAATACCAGAAAAAACAATGCATAAGCTTGTATAAGACACCAATTGAAAAATAATATACATTAAGGAGTAAAGCAAGCTTAGTATAAACATAATTTGTGCTTTAATATATAAAGATATAGTAGTAAGCACAATCAAATCACATATATATATGTACGAAAAAGTAAATACCAATCGAAATTGATACTGTTTGAAAGTTAAGGCATACATATATAGAAAACAAAATATGAGTATACAAAAAAATATCAATTGTGATGCCATTGAAAATACAATGAGGATCAAATGTATAACTCATATATACCTCCCTTTCATGCACATGTTTAAATAGATTTTCAATTACGCATACAAGGCATGGTCTCCCAACCAACCACCCTTGGAAGAAGGGATTTTCAAAAATATGTTTGAAAATAATTTTAAGAAAATTAAAAACACTACCAAGTGAAGAATATGAACTAATTTTATGATAATCTTGTAAACTAGTACGAAATTCTTCAAGTAAGGAATAAAACATGAATATAATCCATGAAAAACATGTAAGTCACACGATCATCGACACTCAAAGTCTATAAAGCACATATAAAGCTCCAAAAATCATGAGTAAATAAGGATGATGTGAGTGCAAGAGTCATGTAATCAACAAAGTCATGGAAATAGGCGATGAAGCTTAATATGAAATTAAAAGAATATGAAAATCATAGAAAATCGTAATAATTCCAACTTCAAGGCATATGTATTTTTTGTTGAAACTATAAGTATACATACATATCCCTAAACACAAATGAGTCCATAAAAAAATTTTGCATGAAAAGCAAATGACTCAAGGGTGTACATGTATATCTAAAGTTTAAACAAAACTAACATATACATGAAGTTAAACATATTAAAATGAAAACATGTACAAAATAGGGAATACAGGTTAAAATGCACGAATCATCAAAACTAGGCTATACTAGTACATCTAATGGATACAAGTAAGCAATTAAGCACAAACATATAAGAATCAACTGTGGCTCACTAGTTGTACGAGTATGTGCATAAATTTTAATGAAAACTATATCTAAACATGTAATCAAAACATGTAGTGCAAAAGAATCATAAACATAAACCAATATGATCATTAGGCTAAATGCACATGTTTTAGAGCTATGATATACACAATAACTAAATTAAAGTGAGAATACAAAAGAAATGGTCCATACAAATATGGGTGTATCTCAAATACTACATATGTATAGCACAAATCTAATTATCATGACATTTAACATAATAATCAAAAAAAATCAAAACATGCTAAAAATCAACAATATGAAAGCATGTACAATAAATGAGGAGTTAGAGATAGTTACCAAAACCATTAAGGCACATCGCTAGATCTCCAAACCAGGTGGTCCTCCCACCAAACTCCCCTTGAAAGTGATGCATCCAAAAGTATCACCATATAGCTCGGAACGCATTCACGTCGAGACACGAATGCCCTCACGTTAAGCGAGAGCCCACACCTACATCAAATAAAATAGGAGTGGATTTTGGTACCCATACTCTATTGGGTCCATGGGAGTTGGCACCTTTTTTAACCCAAACAAATTTATTTACAAAATTTATATTATGTACTCTATCATAATAAAATTTTGCAAGGTGGCCCTTACGTCCACAATGTGTACAAGTGTACACATGAGCATACTTTGAATCATGTGAGTGAGCATGTGAGCATGTGTATGCCGTGTATGGTGTGCATGCATATGTGAAACTTGTTTCTTTCGAAACATGGATTCCAACCGTGTGTGATTCATGACACATTGGCTCAAAGTGAAGCCCAAACAATCAACACTCTTCTTTAATATACGTATATCATTTTCAATAATAGTAGAAGAGGTGGAGCATGCAATAGGTATACTAGATGATGAAGCATAGAAAACATGAGAGTCAATATCATTTTCAAAGAAATATTTTTCTTAGAAACCAAATCTAATTCTTTTGAAATAGAAGCAATTTTATTTTTAAAGATTGGTTTTCTTTTACAACAAAATCAAGTTTTGAAGATAGAACCTCATTTTTCTTCAAAACTTCATCACAATCATTTTTGTTTTTCAAAATTTTGTTTTCATTTAAAACAAAGTCGACTTGAGATTTCAATGAGTCCCTTTCATTAGAAACCTCATCCCTCTCTTGCAAAGCCATATTAAGTTTTGAAAACAAATCCTTATTTTCTTTATTTAATTTAATACTTTTCTTTTTTAAGAGTTGATATTTTGTAATAGATTTTTACAAACAAGAGATAGTTCTTCATTTAATGCATTGGCATCAACATAATCATCACTACAAGAAGAACTAACACAATCATCTAGATGGGTGTCCGAGTTTACCTCAAGGGAGTCATTCCCTTAGACCATGTAGCAATGTTGGTCAGACTCATCTCCGCTAGATTCCTTCTCCAGAATGTTTAGCGCTTGAAGCTTTAGAGAGGTCAAGGTATTCCACACTGCAAAGGAGGAATCACAATGAGAAACCATAGAAACATAATCTTTACTTAGTATGCATCTAAGTGCCTCTAGGGCTTGTGCATTGGCCTCTGTATGCTTGCTATAATCAAGATAAGATTTCTTAGTAGCGGCAAGGTAAACATGTTGGCCCGAAGGCCCATCACTCTAGTTTTGATGATGATCAACTCATGTAGTTATGTTTACTAATGATCTTGTGTTTAATTAGTGACAGATTCATGATCAAGATTTTAGTAGGTGCATAGCTTCAACAAAGGATTTAAAGTCAAGTTTTGAAGCTAGCACGGTGTTTGGACCAAGTCAAGAAGGCTTCAAGTGAAGACTTCAAGAAGATGAAGACTTGTGTCTAGGTTTGTTTTATAAGATTTGTTTTTAGAATAAAATGTAAAGGATAGAATAGTAAGTGGATTGCTCAAGTACCATATACACACACACTCTTGATTTAGTTTGTTTTAGAAAAGAATTTTCATTTTTTAAAAGAGATTTCATTTTAGAAAAGTTGTTTAAATATGGTTTGGTTAAAGATTATACAAAACCATGTTTAGAGCTTATTGTCAAAAGCATAGATATTTCACCATGTTTGTGTAGTGGATCATATCCATACACTCTATGCTTTAAAAGTTGTTTAAATATCTTGTTTTTGTATTTGGAGAAGTTTTGGAAAAACCAATTTGGAAAAATACAGTTTTCGTTTTAAAACCAAAATTTCCAAGTTACAAAAATAGTCCAAATTATTTGTAACATGCCTTGATTTTGTGCAAGCATGTTTGTTTATCAAAGTATATTGGTAAAACTATTTTGTAGATTTTTCAGTATTTTATGGGATTTTAATTGAGCCAAAATGATCAAGTTTTCTTTAAATAAAATCCCTGACCTGGCTTCAGCCGGTCGACCGACCGGTCGACCGAAGCCTGAAGGCGATCGACCGGGCGGTCGACCGACGTGCACGCCAGTATCTGGCAGGAGGTCGGTCGACCGTCCAGAGAGCTCTGCTCTCTGGAAAGGCCCCGGTCGACCGGGCGGTCGACCGGACAGAGAGGCTCACTCTCTGTATCTGGCCTCGGTCGACCGACCGGTCGACCGATGGCACAACGGTCTGAAATATGACCGTTGGTCGGTCGACCGGCCGGTCGACCGACAGTTCTGTCAGGCCCCAACGGCTAGTTTTTGGAGACCTATATATATATTGGGCCATTTGGGGGCTATTTTCTACAAGATTTTTAGTGGACTTTGAGCCAGTTTTTCCTACTCATTAAAAGAGTTTTCTCCACTTGTTTTAGAGCCAATATTCCAATCAAAAGAGAGTTCTATCAAGAGTGGTTAAAAGTGATTTCTTGACTTTTCCTCCACCATTTCCATCCTAGTTTTCTCACACAAACACTTGAGCTTTCCATTGCTATATCTACCTATAGGGATTTGTTTTGAGAGGATTTTAGGTGATCAAGATTTGTGATCACCAAAGTTCTACTTTGTTCTTTGAGGAGGCGGACGTTGGTGTTCGCATTGTTTCGGGTCCTAGTGTGGACTCGGTGGTTTCGAGTTCGTGTGTGAACTCCGTGTTTGAGGTGCGGCCTCGGCGAGCCGGTGGCTTGCGGTGTGTACAGGACTAGAGAGTCCGAGGGCTTGTAGGTGTTGCGACACCGAGGAGTGATCCATTGGGATCGAGCATAGTGGAAATCCTTCGTAGTGTCGAAGGCGGGGATGTAGAGCAAGTGTGCTCGAACCTCGAAATAATTCCCTTGTGTTTGCGATTGCTCACTCTCTCTCTATCTCCTTGTGTTTATATCTTGCATGTGTTTATTGCTTTAATTTTTATATGCTTAATTGATACATGCTTGGGGATTGTTTGCTAACACTAGTTTTCAACCAAGAGAGCCAACGCGGCACCTCAACCCATATCTAGGGGAATCTTGAGGAGTTAGTCCAGAGCCCTTCATGGGGATTCGGCTACACTCTTGTGTTAAACTTGGTGTTTAGTGTAATAGTTTTGTTTAGGTCATAATAGTTTTTAATTCCGCATTTAGTGACCATTAGATTAGCCATCACCTATTCACCCCCCTCTAGGTGATTTACAATTGGTATCAGAGCCAAGTGCTCTTGATTTGGGTCTTACAACCTAGAGTTAAAGATCCTCTTTTTAGGCTAATCACAATATTTGTACACACACCATGGACTTCATGTCACCACCCACTTTTGTCATTCTTAACATCCAAATTTGGAAGGTTAAGATGTCTTTGTACCTCAAAACCCTAGGCATTCATGTTTATCTTGCCATCACTAAAAATGATTATTGTTTAAATGGCAAAAATTTTGAGGCTAATGCAAAAGCCCTTCATGCTATAAAATCAACCCTAAATGTTGATTATTTATCTAGGGTTTCTAATGTTGATTCGGCTTTTGTAGCATGGAACATCATCACCTCCATTGGCGAAAAGATCTATATTATGCCGGGAGCGATTCGGACGTTGGAAGCAACACCTCCAACGTGTGCTACATGGTCCAAGGGAATAAACCCCTTGAGGTAACTACCGAATCCGAGGTAGAAGATGATAACATGTCATATGATGAGCTCACTTCATTTTGCCAACTATTGCTTGAAAATATGACATGCTTAAGAAAGATAATAAAAATTTGAAAAAGAAATTTGCTTGCATGCATAAGGAAATGATTCTTTTAAAAATAATATTGCATGTTTAGAAAAAAAGATGATTTTAAAAATGAAAATATTTCCTTGATGTCTAAATTGAATGATTTATGTGAAGGAAATATGTTTTTGAAAAATAAAGTTGTTTTGGTGGAGAAACAAAAGGAAGTTGCTCTTCAAGAAAACACTTCTTTGAAAAGAAAATTTGTGAAAAAGAAAAGAATTTTTTTCTAAAAAGAACAAGAAAAATGATTCTATATCTCACCATACTTTACATGCCACCATTGATGATAGTGAGATTGAATTTTTGAAAAATAAAATGATAGTTTGAGCTCAACCTTGAGCTCTTGTGCATTTAAGCAAACTAGATTGGAGTCTTTGTTTTCAAAGAAACAAACTCCACATGTTCATGCACATCATTCTCATCATGCATATTCACTTTTTGCACGCCACGATCACACCCCATAAACTATGCATCCTAAGGTGTACAAATGTACACATTGTGGCCGCAAAGGCCATTTAGCAAAATTTGTTATGATAAGATAAATGCTTTAAATTTTGCTAATCATAAAAATGTTTGGGTTCCTTACAAGACTAACCCCCAAGGACCCAAAAGAAAATGGGTACCAAAGTCCCCACCTTGTGATTTGATATAGGTGAGGGCTCTCACAAGACGTGAGAGTTTTGGTGCCTTGGTGGTGGATGCATGGACTGATGGACACATATTTTGATGCACCGCTATCAAGGAAGTTTGGTGGGACATCCACCATGTTTGGAGTTTTGGAACATAGTTCCTTGCTTGGTAACTATTTCTAAACTCTTTTTTATTTACATGCTTTTAATTTCATGATATCATTTAGCATGTTCATGTTTTAATTGTTTTTGTGCTTCATGTGGTAAAATCTTGTTTAGCTGTTGTATTTGTCAAAACATGTATTTATACATGTACAAATAGTGAGCAACATTTGATTCATATATGTCTACACTTCATGCTCATTTGTACCCACTACATGCACATGTATAAGATAGTTTGATGATTCTCTCATTTATACATGTTTTGCCATTTTTATGTTTTGCTTCATGTATATGTAATTTGTATTCAAATCTAATAAATATACATGTATACCCGTGAGTCTCTTGCCTTCATGTAAACACTATTAATAGACTCTTTTTATGTTTAGGATATGTATGCATATTGTTAGTTTTGGATAAAATCATACATATACCTAGAAGTTTGTTTTAATATGAAAAATGAATTTTTATGAAAATTTTCATTTTTTTGTTTGAGCTTTATTGACTATTTTCATGGAAAATGCTAAACACATGATTCTTGTACACTCACACTTTATTTGTTTATTCATGACTTTGTTTCATGAACATATTTTTGAGCTTTATCGATTTTGAGTGTCAATTTTTGTGTATTTGGTATGACTCATGAAAAACATATGATTTGATTTCATATTTTGAAGGATCTTTAACTAGTTTTTCAAAAATTATTTTAACTAGTTAATTATTCTTCATATGGGTAGTGGTTTTCACTATAAAAATATTTTCAAACCCTATTTTCGAAAATCCCTTCCTATACCTTCTATGGGCGGATGGATGGGCGAGTATGCCTTGTAAGCCTTATTGAATATCTTTTATCTTGAGCATATAAAGGGTGGTAGGTTATGAGCTATATACATGATTTTCATTGTTATTTTCAATTGGTATCTCAATTGATACTTTGTATATACTCATATTTTGTTTCTTATATGTATGCTTCATAATTTCCATAATATCAATTGCTATTGGTATTCTCTTTTCATACATATATATGATTTTCATGTGCTTGATTTACAATTGATTCACATTTTTAAAGCACAAAGTTTATGATGAAAAATAAAATTATTTGATCATTATGTTTACTATTGGTATCAATATGTTTCAACTTCATATTTGTTAAATTTCAATTGGTATCAATATGATTTACAATAATGATTATTTACATTTGGTATCTTAAAAATTGATTATTTTTACAAGAGCTCTAATACCTTTAAAAATTTTGTTATATGATATCTTAAAATTTGGTTTACTAAGATATCTCAAAATTTGTTTTATTAAGAAAAATTCAAAATTGTTTTTGAATAAGAAAAGTTAAAAATGTTTTGATGTGTATTTCCTATATGCAAGGAGAGCTTAACATCTCTTCTATATATAGATTCATGTTGAGTGTATCTTATATTGAGGAGCTTGACAACTCTTCTTTATGTGATACACGTGGGGGAGCTTCAGATCTCCTCTTATGCATTGCATATTATGCGTTATGTGAATTAGGGCTTGTCATCCCTCTTTCATGTAATGTATATGTGCAGGGAAGTTAACTTAGCGTCTTCCTCTTCATGAATGTATATCGCATATAACCTTTTATTGATTGATTTGTGTTTACCCCTTATTAATCTCTTTGTTTATGACAAAAAGGGGAGAAAAATTTTGTTTTTACTTTAACCCCTTTGTTGATGATTGACAAAAGGGGGAGAAGTATTTGAGATGTATATGCATGTTTTCCTTACTTTATTATTAAAGTAGGAGAAGTATTTATGTTTATGCATATATGTTTTGTTTTGCAAATAGGAGAAAAAGAATTTGCTTTGTTTTATGCTTGTTAGCATGTTTATCTCCATATTTGCATACATGTTTATGAGCATTCATTGCATATTTATTGTTTATTTGTTTATGCATGAGTTAAGGGGGAGCTTCTTTGAAGCTTTACTTTAATCATGCATATATAACTTCATGAGTTTTGTCATCATCAAAAGGGGAGATTGTTGGCCCGAAGGCCCATCACTCTGGTTTTGATGATGATCAACTCATGTAGTTATGTTTACTAATGATCTTGTGTTTAATTAGTGACAGATTCATGATCAAGATCTTAGTAGGTGCATAGCTTCAACAAAGGATTTAAAGTCAAGTTTTGGAGCTAGCACGGTGTTTGGACCAAGTCAAGAAGGCTTCAAGTGAAGACTTCAAGAAGATGAAGGCTTGTGTCTAGGTTTATTTTATAAGATTTGTTTTTAGAATAAAATGTAAAAGATAGAATAGTTGGTGGATTGCTCAAGTACCACATACACACACACTCTTGATTTAGTTTGTTTTAAAAATGAATTTTCATTTTTTAAAAGAGATTTCATTTTAGAAAATTGTTTAAATATGGTTTTGGTTAAAGATTATACAAAACCATGTTTAGAGCTTATTGTCAAAAACATAGATATTTCACCATGTTTGTGTAGTGGATCATATCCATACACTCTATGCTTTAAAAGTTGTTTAATATCTTGTTTTTTGTATTTGGAGAAGTTTTGGAAAAACCAATTTGGAAAAATACAGTTTTTCGTTTTTAAACCAAAAATTTCAAGTTATAAAAATAGTCCAAATTATTTGTAACATGCCTTGATTTTGTGCAAGCATGTTTGTTTATCAAAGTATATTGGTAAAACTATTTTTGTAGATTTTTCAGTATTTTATGGGATTTTAATTGAGCCAAAATGACCAGTTTTCTTTAAATAAAATCCCTGACCTGGCTTCAGCCGGTCGACCGAAGCCTGAAGGCGGTCGACCGGGCGGTCGACCGACGTGCACAGACGTGCACGCCAGTATCTGGCAGGAGGCCGGTCGACCGTCCAGAGAGCTCTGCTCTCTGGGAAGGCCCCGGTCGACCGGGCGGTCGACCGGACAGAGAGGCTCACTCTCTGTATCTGGCCTCGGTCGACCGACTGGTCGACCGATGGCACAACGGTCTGAAATATGACCGTTGGTCGGTCGACCGGCCGGTCGACCGACAGTTCTATCAGGCCCCAACGGCTAGTTTTTGGAGACCTATATATATTGGGCCATTTAGGGGCTGTTTTCTACAAGATTTTTAGTGGACTTTGAGCAGTTTTTCCTACTTCATTAAAAGAGTTTTCTCCACTTGTTTTAGAGCCAATATTTCCAATCAAAAGGAGAGTTCTATCAAGAGTGGTTAAAAGTGATTTCTTGAGTTTTTCCTCCACCATTTCCATCCTAGTTTTCTCACACAAACACTTGAGCTTTCCATTGCTATATCTACCTATAGGGATTTGTTGTGAGAGGATTTTAGGTGATCAAGAGTTGTGATCACCAAAGTTCTACTTTGTTCTTTAAGGAGGCGGACGTGTGTGTTCGCATTGTTTCGGGTCCTAGTGTGGACTCGGTGGTTTTGAGTTCGTGTGTGAACTCCGTGTTTGAGGTGCGGCCTCGGCGAGCCGGTGGGCTTGCGGTGTGTACGGGACTAGAGAGTCCGAGGGCTTGTAGGTGTTGCGGCACCGAGGAGTGATCCATTGGGATTGAGCATAGTGGAAATCCTTCGTAGTGTCGAAGGCGGGGATGTAGAGCAAGTGTGCTCGAACCTCGAAACAATTCCCTTGTGTTTGCGATTGCTCACTCTCTCTTTATCTCCTTGTTTTATATCTTGCATGTGTTTATTGCTTTAATCTTTATATGCTTAATTGATACATGCTTGGGGATTGTTTGCTAACACTAGTTTTCAACCAAGAGAGCCAACGCGGCACATCAACCCATATCTAGGGGAATCTTGAGGAGTTAGTCCAGAGCCCTTCACGGGGAATTCGGCTACACTCTTGTGTTAAACTTGATGTTTAGTGTAATAGTTTTGTTTAGGTCATAACAGTTTTTAATTCCACATTTAGTGACCATTAGATTAGCCATCACCTATTCACCTCCCTCTAGGTGATTTAAAAAACATGCATTCCTTGGGTTTTTAGGTACATACTCATTCTAAGCTTCCAATATCGACGTTAGAAACATCAAAGATGGGAGGGGCAAGGTAGTCCATGAGTGTGTGTGTAAACAAATAAGTGCGCAAATGCAAATACTAGATTAGCTAGCCAAGATCTCACTCCTAGGTGGTTAAACCTAATATCAGGAGCGAAGGCTCTGATACCAATTGAAAGTACACCTAGAAGGAGGGTGAATGGGTGTAAGGCTAATCTAATGACAAATGATGCAGAATTAAAACTAAATTGCAATACATTTAATGTAACCAAAGAGTGTAACCGAATTCCCGGTGAAGGGCTCTGGACTATCTCCTCTAAATTCCTCTAAATAAGAGTTGAGGTACTATATAAAGCTCTCTTGGTTCAACACAAGTGAGGCACACAAACAATATTAAGCATATAAGTATGATATGAACAATATGAAATAATGCAAGGTATAAAAGAGAGAGAGAGAGAGAGAGGAGAGAGACAGAGTTAGAGATAGTGGATCAATCACAAACACCGAGATATGTTTCGAGGTTCGAGCCACTGCTCTACGTCCCCGCCTTCACACAGAAGGATTTCCACTGTATCGTCCACACAGGACTCCCACACAGGGAACCTCCACTGAGGATTTGGGTAATACAAACTTAGAGTACACAACTCCTCTCTCAACCAACAACAACCTTTACACTAGAGGCAAGGCACAACAACAATCACCTATACACTTAGAGGGATGGGTACTTAGCCAAACAACAATCACCTCTCACTAGAAGGATAAAGTTCAAAGCCAAACAACAACCTCAATCACCTCTACATTTAGAGGGATACCAACACAACCTCCACACTTACCTCTACACAAGAGGAAACTCAAATAAAAGAAGGTTTATAACTCTTGGTGGTCTCACTAAACCACAAACCAATTTTCCTCACAAAATAAGATCCTAATAGATAGGATAGATATGATAGCTCAAGTGTGAGAAAACAAAGAGTTTGGAAAACAAATTTTAAAGAAAAACTCTTAGGATAACTTCTAGATGGCTATAGAAATGAAGAACAAAAATCAATTCCCAAAGACTCTATTTTTCTTTGATTTTTCTAACACTTTAAAACAAATAAAGATAGATCTTTATAACCCAAAAACTCTTTCAAAACTTGTTGCTAGAACACTAGGAAAGATAGAAAATTTTGCTCTTGAAATTATTTGTGAAATCAGCTAAGGAGGGGGCTATTTATAACCCTCCAAAAAATTTGCCCGTTGGCAGCATGAAAGGGCAGAATTGCTCTTTCGGTCGACTGGCCAACGGTCATTTTTATGACCATTGTGCCTCCGGTCGACCGAGACTGGATACAGAGAGCAGATGCTCTCTGTCGATCGACCGCTCGGTCGACCAGGGCCAGAACTGGAGAGCAGAGCTCTTTGGCGGTCGACTAGCCCTCCAGCCTAATGGCCTGTGCACGTTCGTGCACATCGGTCGACTGTCTGGTCGATCGACAGAGACCAGGTCACAATGTAGTAGGGATTGAAAAACTAGTCTTTTATCTTCGATTAAATCCCATAAAATTACATATATTGCACAAAAATAAGTTCTTTTAAGATCTTTTAAATACAAATATTTGTAACTAAAATTTAACACAAATTACAAACCATTTGAACTATTTTTGTGATATTAAAATTTGGCTTAAACACAAAATCTGTATTTTTCAAAACTTGAATTTTTGAAATGGAAACCGTTTTCTCCGTAACTCATGTAAATACAAAAAACAACATGATATTAAAACACTTTGAAGCATATTGTATATGGATAGAATCCAATATATATGAAAGATATTATATCTATGTTTTGACATGAAATCCAAAATCGGTTAAACCAAAAACTAAAACCAACAAACTTTAAAACTTGTGTGTGTATGTGGACTTGAGCATATCAATACTATCTAATCTTTACACAAGATCTAAACTCAAATAAACTAAACACAAATCGAAGTCTTCTTGTCTCCAAGCCGACTTGATCCAAACACGATCCAACGAGCTTGACTCCAACCGAGTACTAGATGCGATCTTGACGCTCGAGCTCATGAATCGACATGTGAAAGCTCTAAAACTCCTTTGTTGAAGCTAATCACTTACTAATATCTTGAACAAATGTCTGAAACTAAATATCACAAGAGTATCAGTAAACTATAACTACATGAGTTAATCATCATCAAAACTAGAGTGATGGGCCTCTGGGTTAACACCTTGGACAATCAACCATCCACTGCCCGAACTCTTTATAGAAGGCGCACTTGTTCTTCTTCAGATCTCTAAAACCTAGCCTGAACTTCGATCTCTAACGCACGCCTTTGCCCTTTCGATTGGAACCCCTACCTGTTACCGTCAAAGCGTCTTTTGATGTACTGTTGGAAGAAGATTGCTTGTCCTTCCTCCTCACTTCATAATTTACAAGAGCAACCGACACATCACTATAGTTAAATGTTTGTTTACCATTGATCAAAGTGCTCTTCACCAGGAAGATAATTCAGAAGAAACAACGCCTTGTTCTCTTCTTCGATCGACACATCCACGTTAACTAGGTGTAAGAAGCTTCATGTGGTTGTTCATGTGTTCATCAATGGAGAGTCCTTTCTTCAACTGAAAGCGGTAAAGCCTCCTCTTTAGGTGTAATCATGACTCAAAGTGAGGATGAACATTTCATACTCTTCATCAGGAAGATAATTCAGAAGAATTAACGCCTTGTTCTCTTCTTCGATCGATACATCCACGTTAACTAGGTGTAAGAAGCTTCATGTGGTTATTCATGTGTTCATCAATGGAGAGTACTTTCTTCAACTGGAAGCGGTAAAACCTCCTCTTCAGGTGTAATCATGACTCGATGCTCTTCGTCAGATATTTCTTTTTGAGGATATCCCACATCTTCCTTGCGGACGTTTCATATAACATATAATACTTGATGTCTTGTATCAAACAAAACCTTATAAGACCACAAGCCATTCTATTCATCTTATTCCAATCCTTTTCAGAAGTCTCCTTCAGTTTTTTATCCAAACGTAGAGTGTCTTCAAGATTTGATGCCGTCAGTGTATCCAGCACCTCACACTTTCATATTCCAAAGTTGTTCTTGCCGTCAAACTTTACCACATCGATCTTCATCAGATGTGGGTTCAAGAATTTCACCGTGTATTAACTATCTCCAACCATTGATTAGTACACAATATTGCATATTTTACATCATAATCCCCATGCATATTACAAATAAATATGTGATTTTTACTCCTCTTCTCTACATATTTGCAGGTACACACTTAATGGAGAGATATCCAAATAATCACTTAATTAACACTAATTAAGTGATTAATCAAGATTAAAGATAAAGCCAAATTCAAATCCAGATCCAGAGAAATTCGCGCAACAAACGAAGATTCTAGATATACCACGTGGCTAACAACCTTGTAACTAATCTCCACCAGAAAGTTGTTAACCAACGGCCACAAAAGTGCCGCGACTTGCGGCGGATCCACCGCAAAATCCGGGCCGTTGGATCTCAGATTTTGCGCCAACAAACTAGGCTCTCGAAGGTTCTCATCCATGCTATAAATACTCCATGAAGACCTGCGAGCAAAAACTGAATGGAGAAGAGAGGATATTAGTTTAGTGTTGTAATTTTCATGTATTTTTCTCTTTAGGTTTTGTTCTTTAGATCCCTCTTCTTCTTCCCTAGAATTCAATGTAAAAGAGAGTGATTGTGAGGGAGAGAGCTTGTGTAATCAAGAGTGACACTTGAAGCAACAAGGATTGATCCATCCTCCTTCCTCTACTTGAAGCTTGGTTCTAGTTTTCTTGCATTCTTACTTGCTTTATTTCAATTCTTGCTTTAATTACTTGCAATTTACTTCCATGCTTTGTTTTTACCTTTCTTATGGCTTGTTCTAGCTAATTCTTTCTCCATGTACTAGTTTACCACTAGCTTAGCTTACTTCACTAACTCATGGGTGATTGCCTTTGTTAATCTTGCAAGTTGTATGATCTTCTCTTCTCCGATGGTTAAACCACCATCTTGCAAGTGAGAAAGTAATTAGGTCAACACGCGAGACGAATCCTACGCCAATGGAGTGACAACATTAGGCACGCATTCGCTATCAAGGAGTCTAGTAAGTCTTGGCAAGCTAGCAAGGTAAGCTAGTCATGGATTGATTCTTCTTTAAGTTTCATTTCTTTTCTTGTGAATACCACATCCACTTCTTGATTTCTTTTCCAACGATTTCCACCATGAACATAGCCATCTTTTCTTTTAGTTTCTTTTGCATTTGATTCACTAAGTTTATAAGCAAGAGAAGAATACTCGTTTGTTCACTTCACTACCACACGTAAAGCTTCCATCGCGAGCTCTCCCTGAGAATCGACTCGGTATAGTCCTATACTATAGCGGAGACAAGAAAGGGTACATCAAATACATTCTTATACACATAATAAGTACACCTCTCTAGTCCAAACAAAATGACGCCGTTGCCGGGGAGAGCGACGTTATTTTTGTTTTAAAGTGAAGTACTAAACGATTCTTCTTCTCTGTTGCAGGTTACAGGAGAAGAAAACAGGAAAATATTCATTGCAGTAACATACAAGTGGACCTGGGCCTCTGCTCAAGAAAGCAGAGCCCAGGATCCCTCCAAAGTGCCGCGGATCCACAAGATTTGCCGTGGAAACGCGGCACAAAGGAGTTCACTTCTCACCAATTTTCTGCAGGGCCTCTGATTCTGCAAGATACATCTGCTGCTATACTTGAAATCCTGTATTTGTCACCATATACCTGCTAAATTAAAAAACAGTAAAAAGTTGGTTTAAATTGTTAAAAATTGTTTAGACACTTGCATTTTAGGCACGTGTCTTTTCAATTCTTTACTTTTACTGTTGAAGAGTGCTGGAAGCAAGGTACGTGTTTGCATTGCATTTAGACTAGGACAAACTCCTTGCTTGATTTTCATGCTTTGAGTGTATCCTAGCTATATTTCTTGTACACTTGCACAATTCAAATTTAAGGGCATACCCGTAAATAAGATAAGGTGGGGGAGTTCATTACCCTTTCCTTAGCCCGAAAATCATTTTCCCAAGCACTCACTAACCCAAGCCTAATTTAATAAAAAATAGACGTTGGCCCTAGGGACATCTCGGACTCATTTAGGAGATTATCCTAAGGGGGAAAAGTGTTGGAATTTAACTCTTGCAAAATCAGTGTCTAGGAAAGGGGTTGAGGGCCGAAAGCCCGAAGGTTGCTGGTTACTTAATTAAGGAACGTCTTCGGACGGAAAACCTCCCACCAACCTTACCCTTCCCTGGCTGATTAGCTTGTGGTTAGAGTCTACACTGAACCTCCCGTGGACAGTCTATCAGTTAGGAGTCGTCTAGGTCTAAGTCTACCCTAACTTAGGTTAGAATTTTTTTTTCTTTTGTTTGATTGTTTGTTTGTTTGTTTGTTTTTGTTTGTGATTGTGTGATATGACCTTCAACAATTCTTTCAATAATAATCCATATTTCACACCATCTCCATATTCGGATAATTCCAACCCGGTGTTTTACAATATGCACCAACCAAATACACCGGGTTGGCCTTATCCGAATCAATATGACCCATACCCCCCATCTAATAACTATAATTTTCATAATAATTTCAACTCTTCATCGAGTCATTGGGGATTCCAGTCCCCCGAGTTTAATTATCAACCTCCTTGTCCACCATTTCCATCAAGTCCACAATATTCACAAGATTCATTTCCCGATTCCGCTTCATATACTCCTTTTTCTGAACCATTAGAAGAAAAATCTGAGTTACTAAGGAGTTTAGAAGCCAATTTACAGAGAGCTGAGCAGACACTTCCAGAACCATTTTTCTCTCCAATTCCACAGTATTTTCAAGAGTCTTACTCAGTTCCACCTCTTCATAATGAACAACCATTTTTGAGTAATGATTTCTTGTGTGAGTCCACTCTTCCATCACCACATAGTTTTGACTCACAATTTCATCACCAATTCCAAAACAACACTTCATCTTTTCCACAAAATGATGAACCAATGAATTGTGAAAAGATGCTTGAATTCTTGGCTCAGACTCGAAATACTCGTAATCATGACGTAGAGTTGATGATTCAAACTCTTCATTCTCATTCTTCTAATGTCACTAACATTCTGTCCGAGCCAAAGAGTCATGTTGTTTTGGAAATCAAGATTCAATTTCAGCACAACCACCTGAACTTGTCCAAACTTCAGATTCCATTTTGGAAAGTTTTTCATTTCCTAAAATTGAACTTGTCCAAACGTCAAATCCCATTGACATTTTGGCAAGTTTTTCATCTCCTAAACCTGAACTTGTCCAAACTTCTGACATTTTGGCAAGTTTTCCATTTCCTGAAATTGAACTTGAACATGATTATGATCATGAACTTTCACCAGATGATTCAACTCTACTTCCTGATTCAATCATGACTTCCATATCCTTACCTGATTTCAATCCATTTCCAAAGTCAGAATTGAATCCAGTACCTATCCATTGTGAAATTGAATCACTAATATTTTATGATGATCACATTGAACTTGGCCAATTCCATACTTCTGAAAATCCCATTGATAAATTGGCAAGTTCACAATTTTCTGAAATTGAACTACATAAGGAATGTGATCTTGAACCCCAACTTAGTGATTCAATTCTTTTTCCTGATTCCATAATGACTCCGGTATCTTTACCTCACTTCAATCTTTTTCCGGAGTCAACCTTGGATCCTTTCCCAATTCACAATGAAGTTGAATCACCCATCTTTGAGGATCATATTGCACTTGCCCAATTTTTCACTTCTGAAGATTCCATTGACATTTTGGCAAGTTCTCCATTTTGTGGAATTGAACTCAATGAGAAATGTGACCTTGATTTTCTCAATCTCTTTACTTCTGAAACTGATCATACAATTCTAGTGGAAGATGTTGATTTAAGTTTTGAAGAATTGTATGGTGATGAGCTAGAATTTCTTAATATTGGAAGTAAAGAGATATCACCTTTAGAAAGTCACATTCCATTGTTGGAGAATGATTGTGGACTTGAGTTTCCATTTCTTGACTTGGACCAAATTTCTGAACTCACTTCGACTCCTGAACCGTCACTTGACTTAAGTCACATTTCTGAGTCAGTATTCATTCCTGTCCTTCCAGAGTCCAAGTCAACTGTTATATCATTTCATGCACCATTTTTGGACAAGGATCTTGACAAATTTGACTCTGAAATTATTAGGAAAATCTGGAAATTAGATGGGGTCATGTACATAATAAAAATCATTCATGCATATATCATTCTTGTGGGTCATATTAGTTATATTTTTGGTGGGTTCCTGAAAACCCAAAGAAAAGATGATTGGGCCATGTTTCGTGGACCAATCAGACCACCACCGGAACCACCACCCTAAGGTATTTTTGTTCCTTCCCTTTCCATTTTGTTTCATGCATACATATATCATAATGCATTGAGGACAATGCATGAAATAAGTGTGGGGGAGGGTTTACTAACATAGAGTTTTTTTTTTAGATTTTCTTTCTTTTACATTTCTTTTAGAAAAATGATAAAAAAATAATATAAAAATAAAAACTTTTTGAAATAAGAGACAAAGTTTAGATCTATTTTTAAGAAAATTAAGATGTATCTTAGGAATTAAGAAAGCCTTAATTATGACATCTTAAACATAGTTGAAATAATAGATCTTGTTTGAAATTATAGGATAAGTAAGTAAAATTGAGGAGATATTTTTATCTTGAATTTTTTGCCTTAGATAATATGCACTTTACACTTACACATTTCTTGGGATGGAGACAAAGACCAAAAATGCCATATAAATAAAAAAAAAAAAAAAAAAAGAAGAGAAAAAGAAAAAAATAAAAAATATAAATAAAAGATCACTTATTAAGCTGGATAACTATGCCTCAAGAAGCATGGTTACTCACGCCTAACGGTGATCTCACTTATTAAGCTGGATAATTGTGCCTCAAGAAGCATGATTATTCACGCCTAACGGTGATTATAAATAATCCCCTTTAGTTTTGTGGCCTTTTTCACTCGAGACCTTAAACCCGAGGGATGTTTTCTCATCTGGTGCCCTAAGACCGTCTGGTTTGGGAGTCATCGGTTAAAGGCTCGCTATAAGGGTGAACTAGAAAGCCTAAACTAAGGGAAGAAAAAAGCAGAAAAAGAAAATATATAAAATAAATAAATGGCTTGATGGTTGGAGTTGAAATCCCAGAAATTTTCACTGAGCACGGTGTGCATACTATCTAGGTTTTATGAAAGATAAAATATTCAATCCAATTTTGAACTCTTACCTTAATTGAAAACAAGATCTTGCATGGAGACTAAGTTTAAGGAAGAATGATTATAGGTGGACTTATGACCTAGGATCACTTATATTTTCGCAAAAATAGTTCGTAAACTTGTCTCTTATTCAAAATGCGTTTTCAAAACACTAACATTTGTCTTCTTTCTTATTGGATTTTGTGGGTGTAATCCGCTGAAAACCCTCAGGAGATAACACTCCTCCTCTAGGGTAACCTAGAGGTTTAACGGCTTGTTGCACATGCTCAGTGCAATCGCGTCACCTGCGAAAGTGGTGCAATAAATTGGTAGTTTAGATTTTTCTTTTCTTTTTCTTAGTTTTGTTCGGGACGAGCAAAAGAATAAGTGTGGGGGTGTGATTAGTACACAATATTGCATATTTTACATCATAATCCCCATGCATATTACAAATAAATATGTGATTTTTACTCCTCTTCTCTACATATTTGCAGGTACACACTTAATGGAGAGATATCCAAATAATCACTTAATTAACACTAATTAAGTGATTAATCAAGATTAAAGATAAAGCCAAATTCAAATCCAGATCCAGAGAAATCCGCGCAACAAACGAAGATTCTAGATATACCACGTGGCTAACAACCTTGTAACTAATCTCCACCAGAAAGTTGTTAGCCAACGGCCACAAAAGTGCCGCGACTTGCGGCGGATCCACCGCAAAATCCGGGCCGTTGGATCTCAGATTTTGCGCCAACAAACTAGGCTCTTGAAGGTTCTCATCCATGCTATAAATACTCCATGAAGACCTGCGTACAAAAACTGAATGGAGAAGAGAGGATATTAGTTTAGTGTTGTAATTTTCATGTATTTTTCTCTTTAGGTTTTGTTCTTTAGATCCCTCTTCTTCTTCCCTAGAATTCAATGTAAAAGAGAGTGATTGTGAGGGAGAGAGCTTGTGTAATCAAGAGTGACACTTGAAGCAACAAGGATTGATCCATCCTCCTTCCTCTACTTGAAGCTTGGTTCTAGTTTTCTTGCATTCTTACTTGCTTTATTTCAATTCTTGCTTTAATTACTTGCAATTTACTTCCATGCTTGTTTTACCTTTCTTATGGCTTGTTCTAGCTAATTCTTTCTCCATGTACTAGTTTACCACTAGCTTAGCTTACTTCACTAACTCATGGGTGATTGCCTTTGTTAATCTTGCAAGTTGTATGATCTTCTCTTCTCCGATGGTTAAACCACCATCTTGCAAGTGAGAAAGTAATTAGGTCAACACGCGAGACGAATCCTACGCCAATGGAGTGACAACATTAGGCACGCATTCGCTATCAAGGAGTCTAGTAAGTCTTGGCAAGCTAGCAAGGTAAGCTAGTCATGGATTGATTCTTCTTTAAGTTTCATTTCTTTTCTTGTGAATACCACATCCACTTCTTGATTTCTTTTCCAACGATTTCCACCATGAACATAGCCATCTTTTCTTTTAGTTTCTTTTGCATTTGATTCACTAAGTTTATAAGCAAGAGAAGAATACTCGTTTGTTCACTTCACTACCACACGTAAAGCTTCCATCGCGAGCTCTCCCTGAGAATCGACTCGGTATAGTCCTATACTATAGCGGAGACAAGAAAGGGTACATCAAATACATTCTTATACACATAATAAGTACACCTCTCTAGTCCAAACAACCATCTCCCCAATAAATTCCTCAAAGAAATGCGAAAAATGATTAGTGAAAACAAATCCAAATAAGAAAGATCAGATATTTACCTTCGAACGAAACAGTAGATAGTATCCAAGTTGATTTGTTCCATCCGAACAAAACTCCCCATCGAACCCGGAAAACTCTGATACCACTTGTTGGAATCTCAGCAACAGTGGACAACGACACAAGAGAATAGTCACGAATTGCTTGAACAAGTAAATAAAAGAAAGAATGCGAGAACACAAGATTTAATGAGGTTCGGCAATTGCCTACGTCCTCCGAGCAGAAAAGGAGAGAGATCTTATTAAACCAATTAATTACATGATATAATAGCAGGAGAATTACCCTCTTTATATAGGCATAGAGTCCCTCAAAAAAAGAAACCAAAAGCTTCAAATTTGGATCAGAAACAAATTCAGAAAACTGCTTGGGTTTGCCCAGAAACCTCATATTGTCGACGGCTTAAGGGGCATGTCGACAGCGGACCCGCACTCTGAAGAACCCCAATTCTCTGTAAAATACTGTCAATAGCTCAGAGTGATTGTTGTCGATAACACGGTTAATTAGAAGATATATCAGTGTCTGACTGTCGACAGCTCAAGAGAACTGTCGATAGTCATGTACCTCCTTGTAATACTCTTATTGTGTAATATCCAAATTAATAATTAAAATGATAATAATAGAAGTGGAAAAAATATGTGTGCTTAATTTGCATACGCCAAGATTTGAACTCATGTTCCCCTATACCAAATCCTATTATCTAATCCATGATGCCACATTGGTGCATAATTATGAGGGTCATCTTATTTATTTGAACAAAATTTAAAGTCAATTTTGAAATTACAATTTAAAATAGAAAGATTTCATAAGATCCTTGTTGATTCCTTAACAACTTGATTTACTAGTTATAACCTACAGCTGAATCTAAATATTAACCTAATAAATTATCATGTCTTATTTTATTCTTCCTCCTAAGAAAGAAAGAAACCCTAGATTCAATCTCACTATTCTCCATTCTCCTTTCTCCTCTCTCCTCTCTTCTCAGGCCGATCGCAATTGAAGAAGGTGTTTTGAGGTGTAGAGATCGAGGAGGAGCAAGGGAGAACAATCCAAGTAAGTAAATCTAAATGTTTATGAATTAAAATTTAAGTAATTGAAATATCATGTTTAGATTCCTTTTTCCATGAATTTTTACATCAAGAACCCCACCCAAAGATCTAAATAAAATACATAGGTTGATATACCAATACAATATTTAATTTATAGAAGTTTTAAACAAAAACAAATTTTCAAAATTTATTTTTCAAAAAAAATATGCAGAGCATTCTGCTCCCGGCCATTGGCTGAGTGCAGCTCTGCTAAACAAACCCGAAGCCGGGTCTATGCAGCAGGGCCTGTGCCCGACCCGGGTGCAGATCTGCACTCGGAAAGATTGTAGCCCAGGGCCTGGGCCGCCACTGGGTTAGCCCAGTTCCAAAAAAGAGAGGAAAAAAAGAACATCTGCAGCCAAACCAAGCCCACAATCCAGTTCAGCCCACATTGTATTGTTCCGGCCTACCAAAACCTGATCCAACTGCAAAACAGACCCGTTAATCTATTAAAAAAATAATTCAAATAGTTAGTTAAAATTTCAAAATACATAAATAAAAATAGGATAAAAATTTCGATGACTTTTATAAGTTATTGTAAGATTTTGGTGTCATTTACTGAACATATTGAACTGAATCACTTCATTCAAAGTTAAAACTCGCTATTGTAACATTCAAATCCGTTAAGAAATTTTTATGTTTTTAGCCATTTAAACCCAATAAAAAATCAGAAAATAAAATCTAAATAATTCCTAATAAATTTAACACATCACCACACTTTTTTCCTAAGCTCTCGACCATCCATATTTGATTAAAACACTAGATAATCTCGAATTAGAATATCTTCTATAAAGTTCAATAAATTTCTAATTGGAATGTATTTAATGTAAATTTCTTCGAATTACAGAAATTGGTACTTGGACTCATGATAAGCCCAGGTAAGTGTTCTTTTACTCACTTTATATATATTATTATTTATTTTGAGATGTTTATTTATTGCTATCTTTGAATGGTTAATTAGCAAACTGATTGTTGAATTTTCTAGAGTTTAGAAATTTATTTAGAAAATGTAAGATTATAAGATGTTGGTGTTACATAAAAGAATTATTTATTTTTTCTGAAATTACTAATTTCCTCTTGCTTAGAATCCATTTGAATTAATTAATAGAAACAAAATTATTAAAGTTGTGAATTGCTACTTAATGGAAAATATTTAAAAGTACTTAAAATTATTGAAGTTTGTAGAAAAGAAATGTGATACCGGATCCATATATTATATATTGACTTTACAGTAATAATTGTCATATTGCACTGGATTATAAAGACACTGAAAGAGGGATCATGTTACCATAGTCACTGGGATAGATATTGTCTTATAGTCACACAGCCATTGTTATTGTTATTGTGCATGCCCAATAACTTAGGTGACATAATCATTAGATAACTTACACCTGAGGATAAGGAATTGATTGAGGTTTTCATGCACACAAAAATACAGAATTTCAGAGCTTTTATAACAATAGTGCATGGTGCTCAATTCTACCGCTATAGCAAGTGACTATGCAGGTCGTAATCCACAAGGAGGGACTAGCGATGGAAGCTTTTTTAGTAAGCTGTCTTTTAGGTTACAAAGAATGGTTAAATTTCTTCTTTTAGTTCTTGTAAAGAAAAAGAGAAAAATAGAGTTAAAGTTAAGTTAGGAAGAAGGTGGTAGATTGAGAAGGTGGGGAAAAACAGAAAATGACTTTGTACAAAGAAAGTAAAAAGAGTGAATAGAGTTTGGAGATTGTGTTGTTGGTGATTAAACTAAAAGTTAAAAGAAAAGAAAGAAAATCTAAAAGAAATACCTACTTCCTCTGGTTGATGACTTACTTAGAATCCTTGCTGTTTTACCTTACTTCGGAGGCAATCAACGCATAACCCATAAGATCGAGCTCAGTTCTCATTCGCATTTCATCATCAAGACGAACAAGAATAAAATGATACGACATCTTGAGGAGGAGAACATCATCTGAAATATCGGTGGCACTCACACAAACATGGCTATATTGATGCTTCGAGGTTCACTTGGACATTTATCAAAAACCAAAAGAAGAAAAATAGAAATAGAAGAAGAACATATAAACAAGAAAAAAAAATAAAAATGTTACCTTTGATTACTTGTAGAAACGATGAAAGAAAGGAGGAGGGTACATCGGTGTCACTCTCAACATAAGCCTCTCTCTCTTACTTACATGAATCTCAGTCTAACCTATGCTTACAAAGAAATAAAAATTACATAAAAAGAAAATAAAAATCTATACTAAAAAGAATGAAAAAGTAGCCTAAAATCTATCTCTGCATGGTCGCTCCTCTTCGCCTTTGAGATTGCAGGTATTTATAGGAGAAATGCAGAGGTTAGAGAAATATGAAGATAGCAGAAGCTGGATATTTCTGAATTTGAATCCTCCCCTTATCTCCAAACTTGATTTGATGTGGATATTCAGTTCTGATCTCCAGCGTGTTGAGTGTTGATTGCTGAATATAACTTAGCAAATGACAGAATTAGAAATAGTGATCAACTTAAGAGTTGTAGACCTTTAAGTCTTCTTTCTGGATTATCTTTAAACATTAAATTTGAATTTCAATAGCAAAGGTTATGATTTAAATAATAAAATGTATCCAGTCAGAATCTGAGTCAAATTTGCTTCATCCCATCCATTGATCTTCTCTCTATCCATTTATCCCTTTAGATTTGGACTCTGTATTTGACGTTATCCTTGATTGATCTTTAGATTTAACCACTTGATTCACCAAAAACTGAATTTAACCAATTGAATTTGGGATCATCCTCCTTTAACCAAATAGATCTAGTTAAATCTAATTTAACTAATATTTATTGGATTTTATCCTCTTTCTCCCCATGATTATCTTCTGTAAAATAGACATTTAAGACAAAAAAATTTAGCAGATTTATTATATGATAAATATGGAAATATAATAAAAAATAATGCAAAAAATGTGTGCAATCATACCCCTACACCTATCTTTTACTCGTCCTCAAGCAAAATAATAAAACTAAATTGAAGATTATTAGACCACTTTCGCAGGTTATGCGATTGCATTGAGCATGTGCAACAAGCCGTTAAACCTCTAGGTTTCTCCTAGAGGACAAGTTTTGTCTCGTAAGGACTTTCAGTGAATTACACCCACAAAATTCATAAAGAAAGGGAAATAAAGTGTTAGTATTTTGAAAACATATTTTGAAAGAGAAAAATATTTGAAATATTATTGTAAGAATTAAGTAATCTTTAAGTTATAGGAAAACTGAACTTTTCATTCCTAAACATAGTCTTTATTCAAAAACTTATTATCAATCAAGGCAAGAAGTCAAACTATATTTTTCATCTAGTCTATTACTTTACCCTAAGCCATATGCACCTTCGTGATCGTGAAATTTTGACTAAGGGTTCTTTAACGCTAATTCTATGCCTTATTTATATTTATTTTGGTGGTATTTATTCCTCAATTCCATTAGGCTTTCTAATCTGCCTAAGTAACGAGCCTTTAGTCGGTGACACCCAAACCGGACAGTTTTAGGGCACCAGATGAAAACACTATTGGCCTAGAGACCCTTCACTCTAGTTTTGATGATGATTAACTCATATAGTTATAGTTTACTAATAATCATGTGATATTTAGTTTCCAATATTTGATTAAGATATTAGTAGGTGATTAGCTTCAACAAAGGTGTTTTGGAACTTTTACATGTTGATTCAAGAACTCGAGCGTCAAGATTGCATCTAGTACTCGGTTGGAGTTAAGCTCGGTAGATCGTGTTTGGATCGAGTTAGCTTGGAGACAAGAAGACTTCGGTATTGTGTTTAGTTTAGCATGTTTAGATCATTGTAAAGATTAGATAGTATTGATATGCTCAAGTTTACATACACACAAGTTTTAAGTTTATTGCTTTTTGGTTTTTCGGTTTAACCGGATTTTGGATTTCATGTCAAAAATATAGATATAATATCTTTCATGTATATTGGATTCTATCCATATACAATATACTTCAAATTTGTTTCAATATCATGTTTTTGTATTTACATGAGTTTTGGAGAAAATGGTTTTCGGTTTTCCATTTCAAAGTTTGATTTTTGAAAAATACAGTTTTTGTATTTAAGCCAAATTTTAGTATCACAAAAATGGCTCAAATAGTTTGTGATATGTGTTGAATTTTAGTCACACATATTTGTATTTCAAAGATCTAATAAGAACTTATTTTTGTAAAATTTATGTGTATTTTATGGGATTTTTTAGAAGGCAAATAACCAAGTTTTAAATCCCTTAAACTTTGTGACCTAGCTGTCTGCCGATCGACCGGCCGGTCGACTGAGTCAGGCGTTGGTCGACCGGTCCGGTAGACCGATGTGCATAGACGTGCACAAGGCAAATGGACGGAAGGCCGGTTGACCACCAGAGAGCATCTGCTCTCTGGAAATGGCCCCGGTCGACCGGGCGGTCGACCGGCAGAGAGCCTCAACTCTCTGTTTTCAGGCCCGGTCGATTGGGCGGTCGATCGGTGGCTCAACGGTCATAAAAATGACCGTTGGCCGGTCGACCAGGCGGTCGACCGGAAGGTCATTTCTGACCTTTGCAGACTGCCAACGGGCAGAATTTTGGTGGGTTATAAATAACCCTCTTGAACTGTTTTAGCTAAGTTTTTAGAGAGCAAAAATTTCCATCTTTACAAGTATTTAACAGCAAGTTTTTAAAAGAGTTTTGGGCTTAAAGATTTGGTCTTTATTTGTTTTAAAAAGGGTTAGAAAATTCAAAGAAAAATAGAGTCTTTGGGAATTGGTTTCTAATCTTCATTTCTATAGCTATTCTAGAAGTTTTCCCAAGAATTTTTCTTTGTGATTTTGATTTTCAAACTCTTTGTTTTCTCACACTTGAGCTATCATATCTATCCTATCTATTAGGATCTAGTTTTATGGGAAAATTAGTTTGTGGTTGTTGATACCATCAAGAGTTGTAAACCTTCTTTACTTTGTGATATCCCTCTAGTGAGAGGTAATTGTGGAGGTTGTGTTGATATCCCTCTAGTGAGAGGTGATTGTGGTGGTTGTATTTGGTTGTTGCTATCCCTCTAGTGAGAGGTGATTGTGAAGGAGTTTGGTTGTGTTGGTATCCCTCTAAGTGTAGAGGTGATTGTTGTGGAGTTTTGGCTTAGTGCGTTATCCCTCTAGTGTGAGGTTGATCTTGTTTGGCTAAGTGCCCGTCCCTCTAAGTATAGAGGTGAAAGTTGTTGTGTCTTTCTCTTTTGTAGAGGTTGTATTGCTTGGAGAGAGGAGTTGTGTACTCTCAGTTTGTCTTACCCAAATCCTCTGTGGAGGTTTCCTGTGTGGGAAGTCCTGTGTGAACGATATAGTGAAAATCCTTCTGTGTGAAGGCGGGAACGTAGAGCAGTGGCTCGAACCTCGAAATATATCTTCGTGTTTGCGTTTGATCCACTATCTCTAAACTCTCTCTTTTATATTGTGTCTTCCATTGATTCATATTGCTCATATTATATATGCTTAGTATTGTTTGTGTGTGCCCATACTTATGTTCAACCAAGAGAGCTTCAAATAGCACCTCAAGTCTTATTTAGAGGAATTTAGAGGAGATAGTTCAGAGCCCTTCACCGGGAATTCGGCTACACTCTTTGGTTACACTAAGTATGTTGCAATTTGTTTTTAATTCTGCATCATTTATCATTAGATTAGCCTTATACCTATTCACCCCCCTCTAGGTGTACTTTCAATTGGTATCAGAGCCTACGCTCCTGATATTAGGTTTAACCACCTAGGAATAAGATCTTAATTTGCTAATCTAGTATTTGCATTCGCACACTTATTTGTTTACACACACTCATGGATTAGCTTGCCCCTCCCATGTTTGATGTTCTATCATCGATATGTGAAAGTTTAAGATGATTATGTATCTCAAGACCCTAGGAATTCATGTTCACCTTGCCGCTACCAAGAAATCTTATCATGGTAATAGCAAAGCATATAGAGGCCAATGCACAAGCCCTTGGGACACTTAGGAGTACTTTAAGAAAAGAATATTTGTGTATAGTTTCTCATTGTGATTCCACCTTTGCAGTGTGGAACACCATGACCTATCCAAAGCTTCAAACGCCAAACATTGTGGAGAAGGAATCTAGTGAGGATGAATCCGAACATGCTTGCTACATGGTCCAAGGGAATTACTCCCTTGAGGTAAATTCGGAAACTCAATTAGATGATAGTGCTAGTTCTTCAGGTGATGATCATATTGATGCCGATGCATTAAATGAAGAACTATGTTTGTGAAAAATTATTAGAAAAATACCAACTTTTGAAAAGGAAAAGTTTTGCATTAAAAGAAGAAAATAAAAATTTGTCTTCTAAACTTGATGTTGTTTTGCAAGAGAGGGATGAGATTTCAAATGAAAGGGACTCTTTGAAATCCCAACTTGAACTTGCCCAAAAAGAAAATGAAATTTTGAAAAATAAAAATGATTGTGAAAATATTTTGAAGAAAAATGAAGTTCTATCTTCAAAATTTCATTTTGTGTTAAAAGAAAATGAATCTTTGAAAAATAAAATTATTTCTATTTCAAAGGAATTGGATTTGGTTTCCAAGAAAAATATTTCTTTGAAAAATGATTTAGATACTCATGTTTGTCATGCTAGTGTACCTTCATCATCTAGTGTTACTATAGCATGCTCCACCTCTTCTTCTACTATTGAAAATGATATAACCATGTTAAAGAAGAGTGTTGATTGTTTGGGCTCCACTTTGAGCCAATGTGCTATGGATCACAAGAAATTGGAATCCATATTTCACAAGAAACATGCACCACATGTTCATCACACCATACACGGCATACACATGCTTCTCATCTTCACACACAATGACACTAGGTATGCTCATGTGTACACTTGTACACATTGTGGACGTAAGGGCCACCTTGCAAAATTTTACTTTGATAGAATTAATGATTCAAATTTTGCAAATAGATTTGTTTGAGTTAGGAAAGGTGCTAACCCTCATGGACCCAATAGAGTATGAGTACCAAAATCTACTCTTATTTTATTTAACGTAGGTGTGGGCTCTCACATGACGTGAGATGCGTTGGTGTCTTGAGGTGAATGCGTTCCGAGCTAAACGGTGACAATTTTGGATGCATCATTTTCAAGGGGAGTTTGGTGGGAGGACCACCATGGTTTGGAGATATAGAGATGAGCCATTTTAGTTTTGGTAACTATCTCTTACTCCTTATTTTGTTTACATGCTTTCATTTATTGATTTTTAGCATGTCATGCTTTAATGCTCATTATGCTATATACCATGAAAATTAGACCTATGACATACATGTATAGTATTTGAAATGCACCCATATTTATATGGATTATTACTTTTGTGTTCTCACCTTAGTTTAACTATTGTATATATCATAACTCTAAACATGTGCATTTAGCAATGATCATATTGGTTTATATTTTGTTTTATGCTTCATTCTTTGATTACATGTTTAGATGTATTTTTATTAAAATTTGTGTATATACTTGTACAACTAATGAGCCACAATTGATTCTTGTATGTTTGTGCCTAATTGCTCATTTGCACCCATTAGATGTACTAGCATAACCTAGTTTTGATGATTCATGCATTTCAAAATTGTATTCCCCATTTTGTACATGTTTTCATATGTTTAACTTCATGTATATGTTAATTTGTTTAAAACTTTGGATATACATGTATACACTTGAGTCATTTGCATTTCATGTAAATTTTTATTATGGACTCAATTGTGTTTAAGGATGTGTACGTATATCTTTAGATTTAGACAAAACATACATATGCCTTGGAGTTAGTATTATTTTTTATGAAAATTAAATTTTCATGTTTTTCATGTTTATAAAGAAATTTCATATTGAGCTTAATTGTATATTCTCATGATTTTGTGATTACATGATTTTACACTGACATTTCTCTTGTTTACTCATGAGTTTTGTTTTCATGAGTCTCATATATGTGCTTTATAGACCTTGAGTGTCGATGATCATGTGACTTACGTGTTTTTATGAAAAATATTCATGTTTTATTCCTTACTTGAAGGATTTCGCACTAGTTTTCAAATATTATCTTTAAACGAGTCATTATTCTTCAATTGGTAGAGTTTTCAAACGTGTTAAATTATTTTCAAATCCTAGGCGACCATGCCTTGTGAGCGTAATTGAAAACCTTTTTAACATGTGCATGAAAGGGAGGTAGTGTGAGTTATACACTTGATTCCCATCATATTTTCAATTGGTATCTCAATTGATATTTTTTATATACTCATATGTGTTTTCTATATATGTATGCTTCAAACTTCAAATAGTATCAATTTTGATTGGTATTTACATTTTCATACATATATATGTGATTTGATTGTGCTTACTATATCTTTACATCTTAAAGCACAAATTATGTTTATGCTAAGCTTGCTTTACTTCTTAATGACAATTATTTTTCAATTGGCATCTTATACAAGCTTATGCATGATTTTTATTGGTATTTCATAAAGGGGGAGAAAATTCATGTTTTACCTTTCAATTGGTATCTTTCAATCGATTTTATTTTTCAATTGATATTTTACTCCCATTCTTTATGATGAAAAATACTTTATTTTGGTATATGCTAACTTTTTCAAAATTGGTATCATATTTCACTTTAAATTGGCATCTATATTGATATGAGTTATGCTTACCTAAATCAATTTGGTTTTTACTTTTAATTGGCATCACAAACTTACAAGACATTTTTTTTATATTAAGTTACTTTGAAATTGATTGTTACTTTCAATTGGTATCAATATTTCTATATAATATATATATATATATATAATATATATATATATATATATATATATATATATATATATATATATATATATATATATATATATATATATCTTTCAATTGGTATAAAAAACATACAATGTGTCATTTTCTATTGGTATCTAAATTTACAAGACTTTTTTAATTAGTATCAAGATATTTTCACATTGGTATCTTTAATATCTTAAAATTTTTGTTTACTTTCAACTGGTATCTTAAAAATGTTTTGTTTATTTTCAATTGATATCATAAATTGGTACCATGATGTTTCGATGTATACCTTTATCATAAATTGATATATTTTTCAATTGGTATCACAATGTTTTGATTTATATTACTTATATACAAGGGAAGTTTAACATCTTCTCTATATATAGATTCATGTTGAGTGTATTTCATAGTAAAGTAATTGACCTTTCTTTGGTATGTAGTACACGTATGTAGTAGGAGCTTCACATCTCCTTTTATACATTGTATATTATACTTTATGTGGTTAGGGTTTAGTCATCTCTTTTCATGTAAATGCATGTATGCAGGGGGAGTTAACTTAACGTCTCTCCTCTTCATGAATATATGTCGCATATATATCTTTATTATTTGATTTGTTTTCACCCTTTTGTTGATAATTGACAAAAAGGGGGAGAGAAATTCGGAGAACGATTTTGAGTTTATATGCATTTTTTTAGAAATTGCGTTTATACATGATTACTTACAATTGATATCATATATGCATGTTTATTTTTACAATTGATATCGAGCATATATGTTTTTGTTTATGCAAAAGGGGAGAAGCATTCTTCACTTATGCATGTTTGTATTAAGCATTTATTACATATCTTTATGTTTATTACTATGCATGAGTTAAAGGGGAGCTTCTGTGAAGCTTAACTTTAATCCATGCATATATAACCCCATGAGTTTTGTCATCATCAAAAAGGGGGAGATTGTCAGTCCAGAAGCCCTTCACTCTAGTTTTGATGATGATTAACTCATGTAGTTATAGTTTACTAATAATCTTGCGATATTTAGTTTCAGATATTTGATCAAGATATTAGTAGGTGATTAACTTCAACAAAGGTGTTTTGGAGCTTTCACATGTTGATTCAAGAGCTCGAGCGTCAAGATCGCATCTAGTACTCGGTTGGAGTCAAACTCGGTAGATCGTGTTTGGATCGAGTCGGTTTGGAGACAAGAAGACTTCAGTATTTTATTTAGTTTATTATGTTTAGATCATTGTAAAGATTAGATAGTGTTGATATGCTCAAGTTCACATACACACAAGTTTTAACTTTATTGGTTTTTAATTTTCAGTTTAACCGGATTTTGGATTTCATGTCAAAAACATAGATATAATATCTTTCATGTATATTGGATTCTATCCAGATATGCTTCAAATTTGTTTCAATATCATTGTTTTGTATTTACATGAGTTTTGGAGAAAACGGTTTTCAATTTCAAAGTTTGATTTTTAGAAAATACGGTTTTTGTATTTAAGCCAAATTTCAATATCACAAAAATAATTCAAATAGCTTGTAATATGTGTTGAATTTTAGTCACACATATTTGTATTTCAAAGAAAAAATAAGAACTTATTTTTGTAGAATTATGTGTATTTTATAGGATTTTTTAGAAGGCAAATAACCAAGTTTTTAATCCCTTAAACTTTGTGACCTGGCTGTCTGCCGGTCGACTGGCCGGTCGACTGAGTCAGGCGCTGGTCGACCGGTCCGGTCGACCGATGTGTACAGACGTGCACAAGCCAAATGGCTGGAAGGCCAGTCACCGGGTCGGTCGACCGCCAGAGAGCATCTGCTCTCTGGAAATGGCCCCGGTCGACCGTGCGGTCGACCGGCAGAGAACCTCAGCTCTCTATTTCCAGGCTCAGTCAATCGGGCGGTTGACCGTGGCTCAAAGGTCATAAAAATGACCGTTGGTTGTTGGTATCCCTCTAGTGAGAGGTGATTGTGAAGGAGTTTGGTTGTGTTGGTATCCCTCTAAGTGTTGAGGTGATTGTTGTGGAGTTGTGGTTTAGTGTCTTATCTCTCTAATGTGAGGTTGATCTTGTTTGGCTAAGTGCCCATCCCTCTAAGTGTAGAGGTGATAGTTGTTGTGCCTTGCCTCTTGTGTAGAGGTTGTATTGTTTGGAGAGAGGAGTTGTGTACTCCCGGTTTGTATTATTCAAATCCTCAGTGGAGGTTCCCTGTGTGGGAAGTCCTGTGTGGACGATATAGTGAAAATCCTTCTGTGTGAAGGCGGGGACGCAGAGCAGTGGCTCAAACCTCAAAACATATCTTGGTGTTTGCTTTTGATCCATTATCTCTAAACTTTCTCTCTTTTATATTGTGCCTTACATTGATTCATATTGCTCATATTATATATGCTTGGTATTGCTTGTGTGTGCCCATACTTGTGTTCAACCAAGAGAGCTTCAAATAGCACCTCAACTCTTATTTAGAGGAATTTAGAGGAGATAATCCAGAGCCCTTCACCGGGAATTTGACTACACTCTTTGGTTACATTAAGTGTGTTGCAATTTGTTTTTAGTTCCACATCATTTGTCATTAGATTAACCTTACACCTATTCACCCCCCTCTAGGTGTACTTTCAAACACCCCTAAGGACTTAAACACTCGAGCAGACAAGGCTACAAAACTAAGGGTTTTATTTATAAAATGTACCCCTTTTAGGCGTGAATATTTATGCTTCATGAGGCACAAATACCCAGCTTAATCAGAGGATTTATGTGTGTGTGTATTTTCAAACTTATCTAATTATCTGTTGCATAAATACCAAGGTTTTCTTAGACCAAAGTACCTAGCTAATCAATAATTAGATTTGTTTATTTTATAGATATACATGTTAGCCCGAAAGCCCATCACTCTAGTTTTGATGATGATCAACTCATGTAGTTATGTTTACTAATGATCTTGTGTTTAATTAGTGACAGATTCATGATCAAGATCTTAGTTGGTGCATAGCTTCAACAAAGGATTTAAACTCAAGTTTTGGAGCTAGCACGGTGTTTGGACCAAGTCAAGAAGGCTTCAAGTGAAGACTTCAAGAAGATGAAGACTTGAGTCTAGGTTTGTTTTAGAAGATTTTGTTTTTAGTTAAAATGTAAAGGATAGAATAGTTGGTGGATTGCTCAAGTACATACACACACACTCTTGATAGTTTTGTTTTTACAAAAGATTTTCTATTTTAGAAAATACATGTTTTGTTTTTGGTATTCAATGTTTACATGTTTTAAGTAAAACCATGTTTAGTGCTTAATGTCAAAAACATAGATATTTCACCATGTTTGTGTAGTGGATCATATCCATACACACTATGCTTTAAAAGAGTTTAAATATCTTGTTTTTGTATTTGGTGAAGTTTTGGAAAAACAAGTTTTGGAAAAAACCAAGTTTGGAAATTACCGTTTTGTTTTGAACCAATATTTCCAACTTACAAAAATAGTCCAAATCATTTATAACATGCCTTGATTTTGTGCAAGCATGTTTGTTTATCAAAGTATATTGGTAAAACTATTTTTGTAGATTTTCTATGATTTTATGGATTTTATTAGAGCCAAAAAGACCAAGTTTTAAATCCCTTTAGTTTTCTGACCTGGCTTCAGCCGGTCGACCGGGCCGGTCGACCACACCCTGAAGTCGGTCGACCGGGCGGTCGACCGACGTGCACAGACGTGCACGCCAGCTTCTGGCAGGAGGCCGGTCGACCGACCCGGTCGACCGTCCAGAGAGCTCTGCTCTCTGGAAAGGCCCTAGTCGACCGGGCGGTCGACCGGACAGAGAGCACTGCTCTCTGTATCCTAGCCACGGTCGACCGGCTGGTCGACCGCTGGCTCAACGGTCTGAAATATGACCGTTGGCCGGTCGATCGGGCGGTCGACCGCCAGTTCTGTCAGGCCCCAACTGCTAGTTTTTGGAGGCCTATAAAATGGGCCATTTGGGGGCTGTTTTGTATAAGATTTTCAAGTGGATTTTTCACCAGTTTTCTCAACTCTTTTAAGAGGTTTTCTCCACTTGTTTTAGAGCCAATATTTCCAATCAAAAGGAGAGTTTATCAAAGAGTGTTTAAAAGTGATTCTTTGAGTTTTCCTCCAGCACTTCCATCCTTGTTTTTCTCACAAACACTTGAGCAACCATTGACATATTCATTCTATAGGAGTGTTATTGTGAGAGTATTTGTTGGTGATCAAAGTGTTTAGATCACCAAGATTTCTTCTTGTACTTTGAGGAGGCGGACGTGTGTGTTCGCATTGTTTCGGGTCCTAGTGTGGACTTGGTATTTCGAGTTCGGGTGCGAACTCATTGTTTGAGGTGTGGCCTCGGCGAGCCGGTGGGCTTGCGGTGTGTACGGGACTAGAGAGTCCGAGGGCTTGTAGGTGTTGCGGCACCGAGGAGTGATCCATTGGGATTGAGCATAGTGGAAATCCTTCGTAGTGTCGAAGGCGAGGATGTAGAGCAAGTGTGCTCGAACCTCGAAACAAATCCCTTGTGTTTGCGATTGCTCACTCTCTCTCTCTATCTCCTTGTGTTTATATCTTGCATACTTATATTGTGTTTATTCTTTATATGCTTGATATTCATATTGTGCTCATATTGATATACATGCTTGGGATTGTTTGCTAACACTTGTATTCAACCAAGAGAGCCAACGCGGCACCTCAACCCTTATCTAGGGGAATCTAGAGGAGTTAGTCCAGAGCCCTTCACGGGGAATTCGGCTACACTCTTGTGTTATACGTGGTGTTTAGTGTAATAAGTTTTATTTGGTCATTACAGTTTTTAATTCCGCATTTAGTGACCATTAGATTAGCCATCACCTATTCACCCCCCTCTAGGTGATTTACAATACATATATTTTTTTTCTTTTTTTTATAAGACATAAAAATCTTTATTTTTTAAGTTTAAGTGTGTAAGTGTATAAGGTGTGCATATTCTTCAAAGTAAAGATCAAGACTAAATTACTTTCAAAAATTTTCTTCTTAACCTTTGAAATCAAACAAATAATCTTATTTTGACCAAGTATAAGAAATCCTAATTAAGATTCTTCTATTCCTTAAAATTGTCTTAATTTCTTACAAAAAATATGTCAAAATATTGTTTCTATTTTCAAAATATTTTTAAAAGTAAAGAAAATGTTAATACTTTTTTTTGAATAATAAAAAGAAAACCTAAGTTATGTTAGAACCCTCCTTCACACCTATCTCATGCATTGTCCTCAATGTATGAATTAATGCATAGATGTATGAAAAAGAAGAAGGGGAAGGAAATATTACCTTAAGGTGATGGTTCTGGCGGTAGTCTGATTGGTTCACAAAATGTGGCCCAATCTAATGTGCGTGGAGTTCGGAGGAACCCACCAGAAACCTCTTTAATATAACCCACTAAAATAATGTATACATGAATGATTTTTATTAAATATTTTACCCCATCTAATTTTTGAATTTCATAATTAATTTCGGAGTTAATTTTATCAACACCCTTGTCCCAAAATGGAGTGCGAAAAGATGGCATGATTGACTTAGATTTAGGAAGTATGGGAACTAATACCGACTCAGGAAAGTGACTTAAGTTAAGTAAAGGTTCACGAGTTGAGATTGGTTCAGGAAGTGTGTCCAAATCAAGAAGTTAAAACTCAAGTCCACATTCATTTCCCAATAACGGAATGTGACTTAATATTGGTGATTCAAGTTCAAGAATGACAAGTGTAGGAATCAAAAATGACTCTAAAATATTAATCAAGATGGGTAACAAAACAGGAGTCAATATTGATTAAGAATTTGAACTGGATCACAAATTTGAGAATCTAAGTCACATTTCTCATTGAGTTTAATTTCATAAAAATGAGAACTTGCCAATTTGTCAATGGGACTTTCAAAAGTATGAAATTGGTCAAGTTCAATAAGATGATCATAAAAGATTGGCGATTCAATTTCATGATGAATTGGCACAGGATCCAATGTTGACTCGGGAAAAATATTGAAATTAGGTGAAGACACTGGAGTCATTTTTTTAAGTTCACCTAGAGGGGGGTGAATAGGTGAAGGCTAACCTAATGGTCACTTAATGCCAAATAATGCGGAAGTAAAAACTATTATGACCTAAACTAAACTCTTACACTAAACACCACGTATAACACAAGAGTGTTGCCGAATTCCCCGTGAAGGGCTCTGGACAAACTCCTCTAGATTCCCCTAGATAAGGGTTGAGGTGCCGCGTGGCTCTCTTGGTTGAATACAAGTGTTAGCAAATAAACCCAAGCAAGTATATCAATTTAGCACACAAGTATATCAAGCATATAAATATGAACACAATAATTGAATGCAAGATATAGACAAGGAGATAGAGAGAATGAGCAATCGCAAACACAAGGGATTTGTTTCGAGGTTCGAGCACACTTGCTCTACATTCCCGCCTTCGACACACGAAGGATTTCCACTAAAATCGATCCCACCGGATCACTCGGTGCCGCAACACCTACAACTCTCGGACTCCCTAGTCCGTACACACGCAAGCCCCACAAGCTCGCCGAGGCCGCACCTCAAACAAGGAGTTCGCACCCAAACTCGAAACACCAAGTCCACACTAGGACCCGAAACAAATGAGAACACACACGTCCGCCTCCTCAAAGAAACAAAGTAGAACTTTGGTGATCACTCTTGATCACCTAAAATCCTCTCACAACAAACTCCTATAGGTAGATATAGCAATGGATAGCTCAAGTGTTTGTGTGAGAAAAACTAGGATGAGAATGGTGGAGGAAAACTCAAAGAATCTCTTTTAACACACTCTAAATAAAACTCCCCTTTTGATTGGAAGTATTAGCTCTCAATTTAGTGGAGAAAACTCTTTTAATGAAGTGGGAAAAACTGGCTCAAAGTCCACTAAAAATCTTAGAGAAAAACAATGACCAAACCCTCAAATTTATAGGCTGTCAAAAACTAGCCGTTGGGGCCTGTCAGACCTGTCGGTCGACCGCCCGGTCGACCGCCAACGGTCAAGAATCCGACCGTTGGAGCCTCCGGTCGACCGCCCGGTCGACCGAAAATAACAGAGAGCACTGCTCTCAGTTCCGGTCGACTGGGTGGGTCGACCGGCCATCTGCCAGGTCAAGGCGTGCACGTCTGTGCACGTCGGTCGACCGAGCCGGTCGACCGACTTCAGCCTTAGTCGACTTGGTAGGTCGACTAGTCGACTTGGCTGAAGCCTGGAATAAAAAATCTGGGATTTAAACTAAGGTCTTTTTGGCTCAAATTAATCCCATAAAATTATAGAAAATCTACAAAAATAGTTTGACCAATATACTTTGATAAACAAACATGCTTGCACAAA